>JAXGGA010003227.1:0-106231 GCA_038373865.1 Uloborus plumipes | reverse complement strand
GTCTCTCTTCCTTCATAAAAATTTATGGTCTTAAAAATTACCAATTTCTACGTTTTTTCCTAGTTTTTCGAGAAAGATTTTGACCAACTTTCTTACATGATAGGGAAATTCAAAGAAAATGTATTTAAAGGTAATTTTATGCTGAACAAACTGGTTTTTAAATTATTTTGATATCTTTAAAAACGACTTGGCAATAAAATTTTTCGCAAACCCCGTTTTTCTATCAAATTTGCCAAATCGCCATTTTGAAATGGCTGCCAAATAAAAAATGTAGCATGTAAATTTTTTTCAATTGCAGTTTTGTTCATGTCTACCCATAGGTAATCCATGATAAAAGAATCAGGAGAATTAAAAATGTTGAGCAACACGACTGGGTGATTTGAGATGGATTGACCCATGGGTAAAATTTTTTATCTATTATTTTTTGCTTTTCAGTTGCTTTAGGTTTGCTTTAAGGTTATGTCGATTCCTACAGTAACACAGTCCCAAGCAAAGTGGGGCAAGGTGAAACAAAAATTGAGGATTGGAAAGCATTTGACAAGGAGAGGGCACTGCCCGGAAGGAATGCCCCACACACCCCATTACCTTTATGCAAAAAAGATTAAAACATGTTATCATGAAAACTGAACATTTGAAACACGATTGAAGAGAAACTTGTGCTTAAAAGGTTACCGTAGAGCATCTAGGTGATGATTTTGGAACACATTTGATGTGAAAGCCATAAATATAATAAATTTATTAGTCTAGAACACAAAACAAATTTTAGATTTTGTTGATTTCTAATTTTTTATACACAAAATTATTTTTAAATAAAAAGCAAAACTGCCATTCAATACACAATTTACATACCACTTTTTACCTATACCTATTAATTAAATTTGTTCCAACTTTTTCAGTACAAAAATCCACTGAACAAAACACTCACTCATAAGATGAACAATATTTCTTATCTCTAAACGATAAACTATTTTAATGCGTACCTCATTATATGTTAGTTTCTTAATTTTTAATTGCCTTTTGCAGTCTCATTCTATACACTACTCAACCTAACTAGGTTTAATTTTAAAGTTTTTGTACTGGATTGTAGAACCCCTTCCCCATGGAACGTTGCGAAAAAATCCCAGATTAATTTCACATCCCACTTCTGTTCAAATAAATAATAGTGTATAAGCAATAAAAAAGAGATTGATGTTTTGAAAGATCGATGCTTTTTGGTCACTGCATCAATAACATCGATGTCCTTATTTTCCAACATCGATGTTTCGCCTTCGATGTCGTACCCCTAATGTGGTGGACATGTACTGTAGTCAGCAGTCAATTGGTTATACTCCCATTTTCACCGATTAATCAGCTCAAAAAAATTCCTCACATCTACTATTCTTCAGAGGCAAAGCTGTGTTCCACATCATACAAATTAACACATATAGCTAACGACCAGCAACAGGCTCTCGGCCCAGCTCGGCTGGTCCAATTTATAGTCCCCAACGAAGCTCAATGACACTCTTAAAGTTATCTACGCACTTGCCTATTACAACCTTTGATGGTAGGCTGTTTCCGGTGCTCAAGACTCTACTAAACTAGTAATTTTCCCTAATTTCGAGGTTAGCCTGAGATTTGAATAGCTTAAAACAATGGCTCCTTGTCCTGCTTTTAAATGCAAAAATTTAACCCATTAACATCTTTCATTTTGATGAATTTAAACAGCTAAATATTGTTCACACTGGCTCGTCTTTTGCTCAAGTCATTGCGCATTAAGCATCCTAAGACTTGATTCATAATTAAAATGATCGTATAACCTGCATTAGCCGGCATGCGGGAAAAAGTGAGGTTGAGCGGCATGATGGGAAATCCGAATTTTCCGGCATGCCGGATAATGGAAGGTTCATTTTGCAACAAAACAACAGTAAATCCCCCCCTCAGTTTCAACTGCAAAGCCAACCACTGCTAGGTGAAATTATAATAAATTTCCAAAGTAACCCCTTTCTCAGAAACAAACCAAAACATTTCAGGCTTTCGAGATGAAAAAATCGTGATGGTTTTATGCGTCCATGTGTTTCATTAAGATGCCACTTTTTCAGAAATTTTATTTCAATAATTCCCATTCACAAATGACTATAAAACAAGGTATTTAGGTAATATTTGTTAAAAAGAATTACCTGGTGACATTAATTTAATTTTTATAAAAATTGCAGATATGATTTCTGAATTTATCAATCCAGTATAGAGTTCATATTGTTTTTAACCGACTTTAACAAAGGAGGAGGTTATACAATTCGCCAGAGGCTTTTTTTTTTTTTTTTTTTTTGTGTGTGTTAAAAGATTGCTCGAAAGCGCATGGCCCGGTTTCAAAAATTCTTTTATTCAGGGTGTCAATGATTTAAATCAATTGATTTAAATCAGTGATTTAAATCGCGATTTAAATCAATTGATTTTTTTTAAAAAAAATCATTGATTTAAATCACTTTTTATTTTAATCCTTAAAAAATTCTCTTGGACAATCCCAATTTCATTATTTTTGGATTTTCTTTTAGAGCTTTGATTTCCATCTAATAAATGGAAAAGTAATCCTACTCATCCCCCCTCCATAGATGGTGGAAGGTTGCAGTCCAAATAATATGTATGCACAAATAGTGCTATTTGTTGTCTAATATGTGAAATAAAGAAAATACAGGGCAGGTGTTGCAAAGGGTGAATTGAGGGGGGAGGGACATGATAGAATGTGTGTGATATACTTTCAGTGAAAAGAAAAAACAAAAACAACCAAACAGAAGATGAATTTTCTATGCCTTGCATTAGCAGCTGGGGGGGGGGGGGGGGCAGTCTTTATTACTGGCTGAAATGGAACATATTCCAGCTTTACAAAACAAAAGCAAAATTAAGAGGGGGGGGGGGGGGCTGAATGAAGTGAGGATTGGGTTTGGCTTCCTGCCCCATTTGATTTTTATCCTAGCTAGCAGACAGGATTATTTTTAGATTGGCTTCTAACACTTTTTTCTGGGTTTCTTACTGGTGAAGCTTTACTTCAAAGGAGTTTTTGTATTTTTAAAACTTAAAGATAAGTTGTTCATAAATAAAAAATAATTAATAACTGAAATTTCTATTTTTTTTTTTTTTTAAATAAAAAAAAATCCGATTTAAATAAAAAAAATCCGATTTTTTTGATTTTTAAAAAAAAATCATTGATTTTTTTACACTCTGCTTTTATTGTTTGAAAGGGTTTCACTCCCAATTGGTCCCATCGTCTCGTGGTCCAGGTTCGATAACGGGAACCTGCAGAAATCGATCGAAATAGAAATTGTGATCACAGTAATCGTAATAATGACAATTTTGAATGTAAGGCTTCTCTGGAGTACATAATGAAATTCATTTATATGGTCTTTTTGAAATTTATATGTATTATCTACTTATAATTAAAACTGAGTATATTTCTGTCTATGTCCTCCTGAACGCCAATGAACTGAAAGTCGAACCAGGTACCGAGGGATTCTTAGTTTTTCAGGCTTCATTAGTTTTAATTTACATAAGGTTTGATAAAGCGATTCTGAAGAAATCGTGAAAAATCTTCAAATTTTTGCTCAAATTTAAAGCGATTTGTCTTGAATAATTAAATATGAAATTCATTGTTATAAAACATGGTTGATATGAAACAGTAATAATAATGATAATGAGAATTTTGAATGAAGGCTTAACTGAATCAAACATGAAACTCATTGGTATTGAAGTACATTTACACTATATTGAATAAAATAAAAATATTGTTGAAAAAAAAATTGAACCGAATTCAAAACTTCACTCGGAAAGTGCTCTAAAAAGTAAAAAATGATTTTATTCTTTGAACATCAATACTACATTTAAACATAAGTATTGAAGTTGGAGCAAAAACGATAGATTAAATGATGTTTAACTACATTTTGCCAACATTTTTCAGAGAAACCATTGAAACTTAAGCGCTGAATATTTGTACCATTACATAAATATGTGGTTGTCAATGTAGTGTATGCGAATGCGACTAATGAACCTGGATTCATTGAAATTTATATTTATAGTTGAATTATAGTTTTGCATGATTCCATTTTGTGTTTTTGAGCCGACTTCAAATATTATGTTTAAATGTTGTATCGATGGTGTTCAAAGAATAAAATTATTTTTTACTTTTTAGAGCACTTTCCGAGTGAAGTTTTGAAGTCGGTTCAATTTTTTTTTCTTCAAAAATATTTTTATTTGAATAGAAAGTAGGGATGCATCGAGTAGCACTTTGGCCGAGTAGCCAAGTACCGAGTACTCGGCCTTTCACTACTTGGCCGAGGACCGAGTACCAATTGTTTTTTAAAAAATCATTGACATACAGCGGTACAGAGTTAGAAATCATTACAAAATTTTACTGGTCTTCTCGACCAGTGAACAGGAATATATACTGGTTAACAGACAACATCACTGGTCCACCTTAAATCATTAACCACATTTTTTTTCTTAAAAAAAAAATGGTGGTCCTTGGATTGTTTATTATTTATATTGTGATTCGAGGCGAGTTTTACTGGTCTGAAACCAATGGACCAGCAGTAAATTCGAACTCTGACATATGAACTGATCATTGGAATGGACCTCTATACGATAGCTAATGGTGTAGACTGGTTTTTTTTCTTTGGTAGCCAGTGGCTACTAACCCCAAAAACTTTGGTAGCCACTTCAGATTTTTAGCAGCCAAATATACGTTTATACTGAGCTCAAAATTTCTGCTAATCCACTGGTTCCAGATCAGTAAAGCTCGCCTTGCCCTACCATTAATAAATAATCACAGGTCTGTGGGACCGCTTATTTTTAACAATAAAAAAAATGTGCCTAGTTTTTAAGCATCTAATTTAATGCGAACTACCAATGTTTTTGTACCATTTTTTTTCCCTGTTCATTGACATTGTAAATGAGGAGGATCATCCTCATTTGCTGAATGGCTATCAGGTTCAGTGATTCCAATGCAGACGAAAAAATAAATAAAATACTGAAAATTGCTAAATTTTGATTTTAAATTACAGACAGGGTATCTGCCCAACCTGGACTTTTCAATTCCATGACTTTCCATGACTTTTGCGAACTATTTTCCATGACTTAAAAAAAAAAAAAAAAAAAAAAAAAAACTCTGCTTTGTTTTTGGAAAATTATGCACTTAATATTCTATCTTGCAAAGCAAATGACCAAACATGGCGACTGCGTTTCACAGCAACAGAAGTCCGTTCACTTTTGAGGACAAAAAACGATCTTTTCCTACCGACACCCTCCTCCCCACCGTGCTTGTCGTCAAACGTACTTTCATGTAGCAATGAATTGTCTGTCCATAAATTTTACTGTAAGTTTAGATACTGATATGAGTGAGGCGAAATCTGACTTCAAAACGGAACTCGTTGAGTTCCTGCCCCCCCCCCCCCCTACCTACACGATTCTTTAAAATTCAACATCGTTTTTTAATTTGTTTTTCTTTTGCATAAAACTCCTCGAAAGAAAAAGATTCAAACAAGTTTTAAAAGAAAAAGGAATCAAATGAAGCGGGTGGGGGGGGGAGGAGACCAAATGTAAAAGGCAAATCTGCCTATGCCGGGGAAAAAACCATAAAAAAAAACCATCGAGTCTATCTTTTTGTCGTTCAAGGTCATATTTTATCAGATGACGGAGTCCGCGCACATGCGCAGTTACACAAAATTCGCCGCTCACGGTTTTAACGTTGAGAATTCATCTGATTGGTCAACACAATGCAACTTGTTGGAAATTGTAATTGACAAATCAGATTGCACCAAATAACGACGTAGAATGACGGCGGAAGTGTTTTCGTTCTTCCGAGATCGCGGGAAAAATTTCAATCGGTCAGGAGCGCTAAAATCCATGATAAACAGTCAGTTTCCATGACTTTTGGACATTTTTCGCTGAAATCCATGACTTTCCATGACCAATTTCGATCATATTTGAAATACATGACTTTCCCTGACTTTCCATGACTTTCCATATGCGCGGACACCCTGTACAGAATTAAAAATCAACTTTTAAAGCAGGAAAATTGGATCATAATATACATGTACATAATAATGTATCCTGTCCTTAAGTTATAGGGTAATGAGAAAAAAGTGAATTAGTTAAAATAACTTGACTGTTTCAAAATGAACTTGTTCAGAGAATTATTGCACGTAAAGAAAGAATTATGTATTTCGTATACAACTTGCATTGAAACATTCATGTTTTCCCTTTCAATTTAATTGTAATCCGGAACTGTTAAGAAAAGATAGTTAAAAAACTTAAAAATGCAAAAAATGTACCCTCTTCAAAACTAGAGATTTTTAGAAACAGACTTAATTAGACTATGTATTAGTTGTTCTGCCGCCAATACCTCCAGATTGTCCACAATTAATTTCTAATACTAATGAATAGCTAAATTCATGAAATTGATAGTAAAACTAGATAATCTATGCTAGCATTGGTCAAGACAACTTTCTCTAGCCAAAAATATTAAAAGTATGTACAAGATGCAAAAGGATTGTAATTTCAAGCACGGCGTGCAATTCTCTGTGAAGTTCGATTTCAACGTTAGCTTGGCTTCAAAAACAAATTCATTAAAATTAACAAGCAAATCTAATGTAGCGTACGGCAAAATAACTTACGATAGTCAAAACTATTAAAATATGAACAACATGCAAAGAGATTGAAATCTCAACCACGAGATGCAGCTCCCCATGAAGTACCATCACAAAAGAAGCATGGATTCAGAAATAACTCATTCATTAAAATTAAATATAAAATAAGCTAATCTCTAGCATTCTATATTAAAATAACTTCCGATTGTCAAAAATATCGAAAGATTCACAAGATGCGAAAGGATTGAAATCTTCATTACGAGATGTAATTTTTCGCATGAAGTATGATTCCGAAGTCAATATGGCTTCCCCATTAACGTCATTCATTAAAATGAAACGTCCAACTAAACGGAGCATACGTCAAAATATTGTTCGAGTATTAAGATAATCGCAAGATGCAAAAGAGATAGTGGAAGCAATTTTCCCGAAGCACGTGTTAATGCAACAAATGCCATGCGACGGGTTTCTTTTTGAGTGCACATGTGATGAAAATTTCATCCATGAATTTGCACATTGCAACTACTTCCTAAGGAATTCAAGCCTTACTATATTAGCAATCAAATATTTTTTTAAGGTTTTCAAGCACAAGTGTTGGAACTCGAGCTAATTTTACGAATTTCATAGTTAGAAAAGCTCTTATTTCGTAATTTATGACAATTGACGGGTGATCAAAGTTAAAAGTATGATTATGACATCGATGCCGAATATACAATACATATTTTAAATAATACTGAAATAAAAGTTTGGAAAAATTTATTTAAAATTTCTTTAAGTACATCGATCGAAGCCATCACTAAAATTGGAAAATAATGAAGCTTAGTTTTTGGATGACGCATTTTACTTCAAATCAAGCCAGAACGTTGTAAAATGCGTCAAAAAATTAAAATATTGAGTAATGACCTTTCACATGAACACGTGTAAATCGTCATGTAAGTAATTTGGAATTGATAGCCTATTATTCAGCATGAAAATTACTTATTTTGGTGTCATGTTTCATGCATCCCACGGTTAAAATAAATCTTCCAAAAAGATTGTTTCATTATAAAAGGAAAAAAAAACCTTACTTACTACTAGTTGTTTTCGGTTTAAAAAACTGAAGTAAAGTCTTGGAAGATGGATCCAATTTCAATCTCTTAGCCCTACCTCGACTAGTCATTTTCACTCATTAAAAAAACAGAAAGTCTTCCAAAAATAGATTAGATAATAACTAACTTTTCCCCTCGCCAGATACTGCGAGTAAATTAGCTGACCTTGATTGGGTTGGGGGATCGCGATCGGGTCTGCAGAAATGCACCGGTTTTTCCACGCCCCCTGCGTATGAGCCACAATAAAGGCCATAATTTTGGATCGGGAAGTTTATTTTTTTCTTTGGTCAATCGGTGGCGATCGGCCCCGATATTTCTGGTCGCCATTGAAAATTTTTGGTAGCCAACTGGCGAGTGGCGACCGCTAGTCTGCACCTATAATGATAGGTCTTAGAATAAAAACCCTACGGAATTTAACTTATGCATTGTTTAAAATATTTTATTTATTTTGTCAAAAATTTTAGAAAAAACTTATTTTTAAAATGAAACTACATTAAATGAATAAATATAAAGTATCAATTAAGTTGGAATTATATTAATCTACTATTGATTAGTTAATAAAGATTTACTTTATTTATACATAGAATTCAGTCATATTTTATATAGATATTAATTGTAAAATGATTGCATCATATACAGGGTGTCCACTCCAATCGTGGACCAATAGCTAATTTCTAAACCGTTAGAGATAAGCATATAGTTTATTTAGGAAAAAATCTCCAAATTACGAAAGGAATTTTGGGTCCATTCAATGTTTTTCAAAAAATCAAATTTTGAAAGAGTTACGAAATTTAAATTTTTATACAGCCCCCCAGTCCTATCAATCATATTTAGTAAAACATTCTTGACACTGTACCGTTTAAAACGAAAAAAAAATCACTCTTCTACCACAAAAATTGACCGAGTTATGACGTTTTGAAAAATCAAGATTTTGCATTGTTTCATGTCATCATCCAGAGATCGCTTAAGGGACCGTAGCGAAATCCTTCAAAATCTTGATTTTTCAAAACGTCATAACTCGGTCAATTTTTGTGGTAGAAGAGTGATTTTTTTTTGTTTTAAACGTTACAGTGTCAAGAATGTTTTACTAAATATGATTGATAGGACTGGGGGGCTGTATAAAAATTTAAATTTTGTAACTCTTTCAAAATTTGATTTTTTGAAAAACATTGAATAGACCCAAAATTCCTTTCGTAATTTGGAGATTTTTTCCTAAATAAACTATATGCTTATCTCTAACGGTTTAGAAATTAGCTATTGGTCCACGATTGGAGTGGACACCCTGTATATATTTGCATATTTTTAATTATTGAAAAATGTGTCTTGAACTATTCAATTTTGTACAACTACTCGGTATCGGCCGAGTACCTGATACAAATTTGGCCGAGTACCGAATATTTACCGAGTATTTGGTGCATCCCTAATAGAAAGTATATTTGTTATAGTAGAATTTTTTTTTCTTCAAACCTTGGTTTTTCTAGCATGCCAGAAAGGACCAGACATAGGTTATTAAGAAACAGGTGAACTTCGAATTTTGCAGCATGTCAGTTAATATGGTAGAAATTCCACCTTGCAGCCCTCCTCTGAACATTTCCTATCCTAAGATAAGGAGACTAAAACTGAACAGCATACTCCAAACGAAGTCTCAACAAACTTTGAGTATAAAAGCAGAAGAACTTGTTAAGATTCGTCTGAAACATATCTAGAGATAAACCCAAGTGGTACATGGTTAGTGGTAAACTGCAAACAGTACATGTTTGTTTCAACTTTTTCTGCTTTGTGGCTAAATCCTTCATTACATTAAATAAAAATTCTGAACTAGTTTTGCAACTAATCACTGGATTTAAGAAAAAAAAAAAAACTATATACTAAAAGTACACAGCATACAAAAAATTATTCTTTTTCAACATAATAACATTTTAAAAACAATGCTTACCGTCATTTGATGACTATCTTTGATACAATTTTTTAATAAATCTTTCTGCGTTGCTACTTGAATGTGTGCCCGCTCAAGTTCAGAAGCAAGGCTTTTGTTATTTTTCATTAAATCTCTGATACGTTTTTTATAAGCACCTGCAAAACACATAACATTAATTGTTTAACCAAAATCTCGAAGCAAAAGTAGCTGGAAAATTATTTACGACATGGGAGGTTGCATTACATTTTACAAAGTCATTTCATGTTACATGGTTTTGGGTTAACTCGTTACCGCACAGTGATCTAGTCATAGATGACCTCTTTTCAGACCCCTCGCTGAAAACATAACCTTTTTATCATGTTTTATTCTTATTGGCTGGTTTACTTACACATGTGGCCACACCCCCAAAAAGCTTTTGAATGTTTCTTTTCCCGGCCAGTCCAGCAGATAACTTCTAAAGTTTGTTACATTTCAGATTCATACTGCTGTTTTCAAAACGTGTTATAATTGGAGTGTCACCAGTCGTAACAGATTGATGCTGCTCCCTGGCACACAAGTACTCTCACAAGAGTTTTAGTGTTCCTTAGATAAAATAAACAAATATATGAATATTAGCAGAACTTTATTCTGGTTTGAGAGCAGTTTAACTAAGTTAGTTGTCAAAATAATAAAAAATGCTGCTCTGTAAGTAAGACAGGGTCAGTAAGCGAAACTGCGTAAACGTGCCCCGGGTACGGGGCAAGTTTATGCAACAGACATTGACAAAAAAATTATTTTTTTGATGCTTAAATACTCAAACAGGACAAAAACTGAATGCACAAACTTTAACTTTATTAACTGCTTTATAAGACCATAATACCTAAAATTTCCTAAATTAAAGCACAAAAATTAGAAAAATCATTGAAAAAAATCCACGTAAATGTGCCCCGGTCTACCCTATTGCTGAAACCCTTTCATGACATAGCATAAGCAGGCCCGTCATGTGGCCAATCATTACCCCCCCCCCCTCTCCCCTGGAATTTAGGCAATCAATGTATTTGCATTTTAGTGGGAGAAGTTTTTGCTGTTTTTTGGTATTACATGAGTATATACCCTTTGCCCCCCCCCCCCCCGAAAAAAATTGACAGACTTGAGTATAAAAATGACCAGTGTTAGAATTAAGCGATTGTTAGCTGAATTTTTAGACCAAAAATTTTGACTTTATCGATTAGATTTAGAAAACCTAGGATAAAAATTTGATGCCCATGATGTTGGCTCACATCAAAGCTCTTTTTTTTCAACTGAGGTTTCAGAAAGAAACTTAGTCTTTGAAGATCTTTCTCGGTTGCCATGTTTTGAATTGTCAAAAATTTGTTTCCTGCAATATGTAGCACTGCTATTTAATAAAGATATTTATGGCATATGTATTTGATTCATTAGAAATGGCATCTAAAATCTATTCGCGGAAAAGCTAGTCTGAAAGTAAACGAACAAGTTGCCAGAAGGTTTGCCGCTATGCAACTTTGGGGGATTTCCTCTGGAAGGGAAAAAAAGTTAACCTATAGGATTCACCTTTGCCGTCTGATTGGCACCAATTTATTCTTGTTCGAGACAAACACGAAATTGACGAAGCCAAATGGCGCAATTCTTTGTTTACATCTAGTCCACATCCACATATTCTGCGAATGAACTGTTGATGCTCATTTTTTGAGGCATACACTGGAAACTTATTCCTAGACATCATCATGACACCTAAGTTTAAATTCTTGTTTGTAACACTGAGACTGATGTGAAATTCCAACATATAATGATGCTCCGAATCACTTTACCTGTCGTAAGCAATATCGATAAAGAGGTGGAATTATATTTCTTGTAGCCCACCGGTACTCTGTTCAAGTTGTTGGCAGTTGGATTACGACGTTTCCGTATTCTGCCCATCTGAAACAGAAAGAAAGCACATTGTAAGTATGGAATGAAAATAGTAGTCAAACATAATTAACAAACCTAATGATGATAAAAACATGTCTCCAAATTTGAATTTATTTCAAATGAACTAGTACACTGATTCTCAACCAGTGGTCAATACAAAAACTTGACTGGTAGACAGGTTTTTACTCTTCAACCGTCCATGTTAAAAAAAAAATCCTGCTAAAAAATTCCGACCATTTAAATGAGAATTTTGAGAATCATTTTCATAACTTATGGATAATTGTTACAGTAATTACTTATCCTAGCATTCCAAGACTTCATGTTTAACTGTTCCTGTTTTTAAAGCAAAGAAAAGTTTAACTAATTAATAATAAAAAAATTTTCCTGTCACCCCTAAAGTCTGTGAGATACTGAACAACTTAAATTTCTAAATTCCAAGGTTGCCATACTTATAGATACCACAAATCACTTTAAGCAGTGTTTTTATTGTTGCCAAGGAAGAAAGTTAACAAGTCATCAAACTACATGACATATGGTTAACAGAAAAACCAGTGGTTTTTCCAACTCTTTTGTACCTACACCACCCATTTTTCATAGAAAAGTTGTTTTGTGCCTTAGTTTCTGTACTAGTGTGGTTACCATATGTATAAACTATCATTGTTTTTCCTTTGCTAATGGTGTTGAGTCTAAAGTATCACAACTTGCAATGAAAGAACTTGAACTTTATTTGAAACGTCATTTAAATTATAATACAGCAACCCGCTGAACAAAACAAACTAAACCAAACCAAAATTGTAGCGAACATAACAGAAAACAACAGAACAGACTAGCACGCTGCCACGAAGAAAAACCTTTTAAGCTTCGTCGCAGCGCCATCTTTACCTAATTTACATAAAATTCTCAACAACATATATGCTTCACTGGTGAACAAATTGTTTAATGGGTTAAGAAAGCAAAAATACAAAGAATTTTTATTATATTGTAATGTGAGTACTGAATTTATATCTCTTTCAGACC
This sequence comes from Uloborus plumipes, assembly GCA_038373865.1. Lineage (NCBI taxonomy): Eukaryota > Metazoa > Arthropoda > Arachnida > Araneae > Uloboridae > Uloborus > Uloborus plumipes. The sequence continues at coordinate 93,689 of JAXGGA010003227.1, read as the reverse complement.
AAAACTGAACAGCATACTCCAAATGAGGTCTAACCAAACTTCTATTTTAAGGCAGTAGAACGTTCTTTGATTTGTTTGATATAGATCTATTGATGAACCAAAGCATCCTAGTGGCATTGTTACTAGCTATGCTGAACTGTTGACTAAACTTGAAGTCCTGATTTATTAAGACACCCAGATCAATAACATTTTCTGCCAGACTTATGACTGAACCCAATTTAATTATAACTTGTGCGCTTATTTTCATGACCTAAATGTAGACTTGACATTTCCAAACATTAACTACCCTACCTCACTTAGTAATATGATCTGAATCCTCTTGCAGCTGATTTATTTGTTCAGCATTTTCTACAACCCCCATAAATTTGACATCATCAGCAAAACAGTTCATATTTATAGAAACATTTTCATGAATATCATCCATAAAAGTCATAATTTGGGCGCTCAAATCCATCTGCTAAAGCGTTGGATTTTCACTATTTTTTATTTTCCTACATCAATGTGACTTTTCGTCATTGGTTCAAATACTTTGGTAAAAGTTGCATGACACCCTTACAATAATTACTGTGCTTGCCGCGGGAGGTGCGCCCCAGATTGGAAACCACTGCCTTAAGTCCTTAATGAAAGCGATCAAGTCAATTATTAAGCAACAATAAAACTCTTCAATCTAACGAAATACGAAACTATAGCTGTCATAACGACCTAATAGAAAGTAAACAAATTACAAAGAGAGTTTTACAAAGAGTTTAGAATTGAAAAAAACTTTCATACCGCTGTTTTGTGAACTTGAAAAATGAGCTTGCGTTAAGATGGGAACACTTATTCAAAAAATAAACAAACACTTTAAAACCAATTTAATGCAAAATTGCTCACAATCAAGCAGTTGGAAACAAACTTTTTAAATTTACTGCTTGCAACAAAAACATTAAGTTGCCATCCATAATATCTAAAAACTTAAAAGCTTTTCATTCATCGGCTGCACCTACAAAAAGAAAAAGAGCGGAGGAAAAGAGCTTTACTGTTTAAAAGTGTGAGGAAACATCTTTTTCACTTTTCTAGAGAACTTACATTCCCACAAATCTGGATAAATTAATATTTACAATGCTTTAAATCTCGTATAAATCCTAACTAGTGATCCCTCCCCCCCCCCAATATAGCCCGAAGATTTGCGCTCCGTACTACCGTCGTACTGTAAACAATCACATGCAGAAGAAAAGCTATTGCTATGAAAGCTTTTCATTATGGTTATGCTGTTTTTCTTTGTGAGCAGCATTTGAACTCCTTTTTTTCTCTTCTTTTCTTTTAATTTCGAAAAGTGACCTCTAATAGTAAGGATGTTTATTGAAAATAGCTTCTTATTATAGCTATGTACAGTTCTGTGATGTTTTTATCTAATTTAATTATCACAGTATTTATTAACTGAAAATGTTTTAACACTAGAAAATTAAAGAGAGCCTTGTCTCGAGCCTTCTATAGTTTGTTGTTCAGTAAATAGAATTATAACTAACTGAAGGCAATGGAACTTTAACTTTTCATACTGTGGACCTATTTGAATGCTCATTTAATTATGTGGACATTTGCCTCCTGGCGGTTAAAATGTTGAACCTTATACCTTGAAAGAGCTTTGGCTTCGAAGATATTTTGTGATAAAAACAAAAACAAAAAATCTTCCCACAACCCTTTTTTAAAACCGAGGTAAAATGTAAGGCCTTCAAATACAGTGAAGCACCTTTTATACGTTTTTGACTGCATGAAAAAATGAAGAATAGGTGCACGTAAATGTGCATTGGATTCTGCCGGAACATATTCAAAAACCGTATATATATATATATGTATATATATAAATGATAAAAACGTTTAAAGGAGAAACATATAAACAGTGCTTCACTGTTTGTTATTTCATTTAATCTTGTTGATATTTTAGAGTTAACTTATTAGAAAAGTTTTCTAATGGGGCTATTTTAATGGTATGTTTGTGTTATTACAAACCTTACTGTAGGTCTTTGCTTTTCTTACTCTTTCAGATATGAATTCGGAAAAACCCTATAAACATGGTGTATTTCCAAGAAATGTGCCATTTCACCTGATGTCTAATCTTACAATTCTGCTAGATAATTTGTCTTGTCAACAGAACTTTCAAAGAATTGCCTTCAGGTTCTTCAGAGAACAAAGGAATCCTCTTTCCTATGCAGCAAGTTTGATGCTCTCTACAAAAGGGTTGGCGAAGGGGCAGTCTCTGTCCTTTTCCCGCTCAATTATGGAGGCTCTGAAGAAATGGTGCAGCCTGAACGACCTGTCGAAATTCTTCACTCGAGAACAGAAAGCCGAGGCCTTGGACAAAGTATTGCAACTTGGTACTGGAAGCTTAGTCGGTTTAGTTTGTGAAGTTTACAGAATCAAAGAAGATTCTGAGTACTTTCAAAAAATTGTCCAGAAATTGTTGCGGGAGCAAAAATTTAAAGAAGTAAGTTTTTTTTTTATTCTATGTATTCTGATGCTTTTAACATTTTTACCTTTGTACTTGATTACCTGACAAATACAGGTTTTTAAGTTTTGATTTAATTGATTTAATTCTTTAAAATGTTTGTGGTACTTACATATTAACTCCATCACAGCTACAGATTTGGGGGTTAAAACAGATTTGGAGGTTTATTTGGTTTTTTTTTATGGTTTTAGATAACTGGTTGTACGAACAAAAACCGCCAAATCTGAAGCTGCAGTGGAGTTACATAAGTACCATGATTGGTACTTATGTAATACTTAAGTACCATGCTTGATAATACTTTTCAATTGAGGAAAAGTTTTTTCTGCATATCTGCATAAACGCCTTAATATTTTATCAAGCAAAAAAAAAAACTCCTCTGTCATCCCTTTCCGGTGCAGAAATGGTATAGGTCAACACTCGCGGTCGCCAGTCGCCAAATGCGACCAATTTTCACGATTTGGCGATCATTATTTTCACTGAGATCGCCAACGTGGATACCATTCAAAAATGCTACACCCCTTTCCCGACTTTAACCTTGACATGTGACCTTTTCTCAAATCCTCTTGTCCACTAAACATTCGGCAGTCAGATCGCCGGGGGCGTAGAAGGGGTGTGGTATTATACTCTCATCCACTTAAAATTCGGATGTGAGATCGCCAGGGACGAAGGTATTGTCCTCTTGTCCACTAAAAGTTCGGCAATAAATTGGGGAGGAAGAGGGAGGGGAGGTATTGTTAACGATACCACTTGTGCAACGTTACAAAAAAACTGAAGTGAAAATCGCGGCAGCAAATTTGTTTCAAAATTTGCAATTTCGATAACTCCGCTGTACTAAACACGCGATCCTAAAAACAGAAAAATCTCTTGCAGGATTTAGTAAATTGTGCATTTCTGACTTAAAGTTCGTTCTTTTGTTCATATTCGCAATTTTAAGCGGAAATGACCGTTCCGAAATAAAGTTTTCTTCATAAAACATATGAATGGGAAAAATATGGCTATTTTGCATCAAAATACATTTAGACAATTAAGGAAAATAAATCGCTTCTTCAATAGACACACGTGCCTCGCCAAAAATAGCGCACCTGGTTTGAGATTTCAATCCTTTTGCATCTTGATAATGTTTCAATTATTTTTGAAGTTTTGAGGCGTTTTGTTATCTGTTAACGTAACTCGGCTCATTTTATACAGTAATTTTGTAATGTATTTATTAATATAATTTTAATTGCTCATTGTAATATTAATCATAGAAACATGCCGCCAAAAAGCACGTGGCTCGCCGAAACATGCGGGCCGTGTTTGAGCTATCAATCTTTTTGCATCCTGGATAATATATTATTTTGGAACTTTTGAGACTTATGTTATCTGCCACCACGACATGTCTCATTTTACTCGTTAATTGAGGGCTTTTTTTATTTTTCATTATTTTAGTTGCTTGTTCATTTCATATAATGTTAACCAAAAGCACGTGATTTGCCGCCCGTGCGCACAAAATAACATGTGCCTTGCCGAAAGTTGCGTACCTTGTTCGGGATTTCAATCCTTTCGCATCCTAAAAATATCTCAATTATTTTGGAATCTTTGAGGCTTCTTATTATCTACTACCGTAACTCGACTCATTTTAGGTATTAATTTTGTAATTTATTTACTAATCATATCATGTGACATGAACCTTAAAAGTGTAGTTTGACGCCCATGCCAACAAAGAAACGCGTGATTCGACAAAAATTGCGGCCTCGTTTGAAATCTCAATCTTTTTACATCCTGATAATATTTAAATTATTGTGGAAGTTTTGAGGGATTTTATTTTTTGCTACCATCTATATCTTGACTCACTTTATTCTTTTGTTTAATAATCATTTTTTACTTAATATTTTGCTGCTTGTTTATACTATGTTATTAAAACCAAAAAAGAAAGAGAAAAGTGTTTTGAGACCAAAGGTCGGGTTTTTACCAAATTTTGAATGTCTGCTCTTGCTACATACTAAAAAAATCAGATAAAATATTTTTGAAGTGTCTTACAACAGGTGTTGGCCCGAGTTTAAACCGTACTGTCCAAACTTAAATTTTATTGAAAAAAATTTTTTTTGTGAACAAGTATCAAAAACAAATAACGAAAGAAATATTTTTTTTTCTTCATAAGAGCAAGTTAGAACTTATTTATTGAATTTTGAACATTCAAATATGGGTATAATCAAACTTTATTATTGATTTTTAGAAAGTTACATTGAAAATGCTGTTCTTCACTAAAAATTTCAATTACACACATGAGCTTAGGTTTTCTTTTAAATAGTAGTTAGATTACAATAATCATATGAAATTAGCCAAAGATTGATTATCTGTAATAATTACATAATGCACTTACCTGAAATGGAATCATATCTAAATATTTATAACATATTTCAGTGTCATTATATAAAAAATTTATTGTGACTTAGAAATTACTCATTTTTATACTGTTCAAATTTATATTTCCAACATCTGGAAGAACTGAATTTTAAAATACTTGCAATTATTTATGTTTATCAATGCTGCCTTCTTTATCTTAAAATTTAGTTATAGACTGAGAACAAACTGAAAAGCATATATTACTTGTTCATGTAATATTTCTGATTTCTGAGTAGAACTAAGTGCTTCCTGATTTCAAACAAATCATGTTTTAGAAAACAAAATGTCATTGAGTTTTAAAATTTTTGAAATTCATATGTTTTCTTTAATTTTAATCTGTTTGACAATATATTTGAGCAATGAATGATGTATGATGTATAGTCATGCATCTATTTTTAAGAAACGTAAAGGTAGCAGTTTAGAACATTGTTTATATAAGCATTGAGCTTTGCATTATTGCTTTAAAATTTAAATATATTTTTCTAAATGCACATTTTACGCACTTTTTTTTAAATTTTAAGTTTGGCTACCATTTTCTGAAATTTGGCTACCATTTTGTGGGGTGTTAGTAGCCATTGGCTACCAATTCAAAATTTGAGTGTTGAGGTATAAGAAATGGGGACATTAGTAAAGTCATTTGGACCCAGCAGACTGGACCCATAAATAAGGCAGTGTCTTATTTCTTGCAAAAAAAAAAATTCTTGCCCCCACCCCTGAAAATGTCAGACCCTGGTGGCTAAGTCAACCCCAGTGAGGGGTAACTTGCTCATTAAACTCCACTTCTCAAACCGTTATTTTTTTTTGTCGTTTGACAAGCTTCAAGTGACACGCTAGTCGTTTCACCTCAAGTCCCCTAAATCTAAATTTTAGCACCCCCCCCCCTGTGGTTCCAACTGGCAAGCTTGGTGTGTGAAAGAAATTAGTCATGTGACACCGGCAGTCCAGACACTATTCAGTTGACTCTCAGAATAGGCAACACTCCTTTTTTTTTTTTGCGAACAAATTTCTTGTTATGGTTGAAGTTGCTAAGGGACTAATCGGCTAGTCTATATAATGTTTACAGTTCAACTGAAAAGATGGACCAGATTTCTATGCTAAGGTGTTTTTCATTTGTATGGTCAAGTTTTAAAATTTTTTTCAATTTCTGTGGGGCGTATCTAAGTATTTAAAAAAAAGTACATTAGTAAAAGTGCTGCATTTGCTGCATCATCATAATCAAAAAGATCTATGAAACATATTGAAAAAAAATGTTTTTTTAAAGACAAAATTGCTTGCATTTTTGAATATTACTTTGACAAATTTATCCTTCGGGCCACAGTCACGATGAGTGAAGGAAATAAAGCTTCAATGTGATGCAAAGTGTTAAGCGTATGTCGCCTAGGGCTGAAAGTAGCCGCCAGAAAAACTAACGACTACTTATTTCTAACACTGGAGTTGAACTCATCATGAAATAGTAATAGAAAGTTTCTGATTTTAACAAAGGGTTTGACAAGATGGTCGTTACCCATGGCTAAGCAAAACTCTGCAGCCTATCAATACAAGGTTAATATATATTTTGAATTTATCAAAAAAGGAAAAAGTTACTCTACCAGCATTTGAATTCATAAAACGGTGACAAGAATATTAATGTAATTATTAGATTGTAAATATTTGATAATCATCAAACAAAAACCTGTTTCATAATGGTGTTTGGGAAGCAACCATGTGCCATCTGTATGGACCTAAGCCTCGAACCAGGAAATCAAATCAAGACAAAGCTTTGCCTGTTATAATAAGCTTCCTGCCATGACTTCCGTAAAGAAATTTTACATAATAATAGTAAAGCACAGACAGGTCTTTAGAGTAACTTTTCTTATTTCATAACTAGATCCTAAATAATAAAGCTTGAGACTAAAAAAAAATTGATAGTAGCCAGCAGCCAGTAAATTTAAAGAAGTTAGTGGCTACTTTTGTGCTGCTGTTGGCCACTTTAAGCCAAGTTCCAAAATTGTAATCCTACTTCTGTTCATTCTGCATGCAGTAATATTACACTATGTACTCGCATATATCTTAAATGAATTACTATATATAAAAGAAAAATGTTAAAAAAAACTCACAAACTTTTCTGAAAAAGAAAAATTACTTATTTTAAAATCCAAATAATAAGACATTATGCAAATAAAACAAAATCTAAACGTACCTGCATATTTGACATTTAAAAAACATTTCATTTAACTTGCTAATTAATCATGCATTTGGTTATCTTTGACTATTTTTTCCAGCAGTTTCATTGCATTTTCTAGATTAAAATGATACATTTAGATGTTTTGTTTAGCAAATGGGTCGATTTTATCTCCAAGTTAACATTGGCCGCCGGTGGCCATTTTCTTTCCATAATCAGCACAATGCATCTGCAGTTTGTATTTTTGTTCCGAAAAAAAGTAGGTCACCAGTTTGGCGACCAACAATAACATCTTGTAGTCGCCAAAAAATAATTTATTGTCGCGACTGGCTACTGCTAGTCTCGACCTTTACTAAATAACTTGGCTCAATACTTCTGACAGTTCATTATGTATTTGTATTAAAAAGTTGTTTATTATTGAAATAAAAAGCGAATACTATTTGTATGTATTTTCTAATGTATGTTATCTCTTGTAGGCTTATTATGTCATCATTGCGCTCGACTTAGAACGGTGCATTCCTCTGATCCAAGTAAGATATTTTATTGCTATTGGCTGACTTTCCAAGAATGGTTAAAATAAAAAAGAGTGAAAAGCTTCAAAATTTTTGATAGTGCATCGCCTGGAATCAATCTGCAATATTCTGTGTATAAATCAGAGATTCATAATTGTGTGTGTTGATTTTAAGTGGATGTAAATACAGTGAAACCTGTGTATAACGATACTGCACATAATGATAAACCTGCCTATTACGATATTTTGGTTTGGTCCCAGCCAACTTCCCATCTACTCTAGCTCAAACTGTCTATAATGATAATCTGTCTATAACGATATTTTTTCTGGGTCCCTTGAGTATCGTTATACACAGATTTCACTGTACTATGTACGTTTATTGTTGTTGTGTTTTAAGAATCTTGTTCTCCTCATGGTTGTTTTTTCACTCAGAAAATTATGCATTAAAGCATTTCAAGTGGATGTGTAACACCTTATTTTAGTTTGTCATTGTTTTAACGATTAAACAAAATTCAAATGATGAAAATATTATTTTAAGTCAAGGTTTTCTTCTGTTTTACTTTATAAATAGTTAAGTATAAAGAATGTTTAAAACTGTTTCAGCATACAAACCTCTTTATTATTTTTTAAAGCTCATTTCCTTTTCTTGGTGGAAACTTTTGTCTGAACCTTAAAAAGGGCCATTCCACGGAAAAACGAACATTTTGTCCCGCATCTGACAGCTCAGATACTTCAATAAATATTTACTTATATTAAAAATTGAGTATCTTTCTATCTATCTATCTATCTGTGTCCAGCTTCTTTCTCCTGAACGCCAATGAACTGAAAGTTGAACCAGGGACCGATGAATTCGTAATTTTTCAGGCTTCATTAGTTTTAATTTACATAAAGTTTCATAAAGGGATTCCGAAGTGCCAAATTTTGTATTTCTAGGCTATATCATTTACCTGGTACTTACAGAGCAGGCAAATTTATAAACAAATATTTAGGGTTTTTTTTTTTTTCAATTATGTGTTTCAAATTACCTGTGTCATGCAATAATTTTTTATTGAGCTCTGTAACATTTTTTGAAACTACAAATTATAAATAAAGGTAATAAAAATATGTAACTGAAGCTGAAAGTTATGAAATTTTATAAAGGATAATTAAATAATGTATAATTCAAAACTGGAATAAAATTTCGATTTCAGTTTGCATTTCCCATATTTATCTTGGACAAAGATGCCTGGCTCAAAGAAGTTCTTAACAAGCACCGAGATTTGCAGCTGACATTCTTAAAGACCTTAGATTCCGTTTGCCGAACTGGTGCAGATATACAGGACTTCATCGGGTACATACTTTGTTTCTCAAAAGACAGTGGAACCTCGGTGACCCGACACCCCGTGGAACCCCGAAAACATGTCGAGTTAAGCGGGTGCCAACTTACAGAGGTTCCATCATTTCAACTATTGTAGTGTTTTCTCAGGCCCGTCATTTCGGGGGGTCAGGGGAAAAAATGAATTGAAAATTTTTGGTAGCATTATTAAAACACATTAAAATTACACATTTTTTTTTTTTTTCAAAAATTGTAAAACACAGCATCTCATTTTCTTTCTTTTTTTTTTGACTTTACAAATTTTTAAAATAGTTCTATTTTTACCCGCCTTGAAAAGTATTTAAAAAAAAGAAAAAAATAAAGTGCATGCAATTGCTTGCTTAAAATAAGCTCATTATAAACCTCTATTGCATCCCCAGAAAACTAAAATTAAAATACTTTAAAGCACTGCTTTTTCCAGACCCGTCATTTCGGGGGGTCAGGGGGGGGGGCTTTGAGAAATCAATGTATTTACACATAAGTGGGCGTGGTTTTTCATGTTTACCGATAAAATTGCATAGTGTTTGGACCCTTTGCCCACCCCCCCCCCCCCGGAAAAACTTGAAATGACAGCCCTGTGTTTTCTTTGTAACTATTTTAATAGCGCTTAAGATCAGCGTTATAAAAATTAATTTCGCTAAAATATTTTTTTTTCTTCATTTATCTTAATATATAAAAATTACGTGTCCCTGTGTTTGTGGCTAATGGACTCCTCAGCTACTGAACCGATTTTAACCAAATTTTGCAAGCAGTTTCAATTTGGTCCAACTTAAATGATAGGATAGTTTTTATCTTAATTTAGGACCGCAATATATTTTTTATTGCAAATTATCTATTTAGCTACCAGCTTTTCTGTATTCTTGGCTAAGCCTTTTTACTAAGCCTTTTTTTTGACACCTCCATGGCTGAGCGACATAAAGCACACGTTCTGGCAGCTTCCGGAGTGCTGTAAACATGCTGTAAGTTAGCGGTGCATTGAGTGTTATTTGACTTTTTTGTGAAGTAAATTATAAACAAACCCGTTACTTCCCTTGAAATTTATATGCAATAAGCTGTCAGAAACGATTGTCACTTAAGAGTTTTTATGCCTCTGAGGCTGAGAGTTAGAAAGTGCTTGGTGGGATAGCTCCTGGACTGCATTTAAGTGGCTGTTCTTCTTACTACTATTATATGTACAAAAGTTTGTTTGGATGGATTTATGGATGGAGCAGTCAGTTGATAAGCAGTTCGAAAAAATTATCTTTTTAACTAAGCCTTTTTTGAGCCTCTGTCGCCGGGCGACATAAAGCACATGTTCTGACAGCTTCTGGAGCGCAGTAAAATAGGTTGTAAATACAGAAAAAATAATGGATGATTAATGTAGGTACTTAATTTTTTTTTTTTTTTGTATTTTCTAATTAAAAAAACTTAATAAATTCAAAAATTTGCTTATTTATTGCCTTTAAGGCGGAACAGAGTTCGCCGGGTCAGCTATAACGGTAATAAAGTTTTTCGTTTCTATTGAAACATTATAGTTTAACCCATACCTTAGCCACAGCAACGCGTGGCCGGGTCAGCTAGTTATTATTATTTTTTGTTTTGTTTGAAAAGAACATAACAAAATTAATATTACAATTTTGAATACCTTATTAGGAACGAGGCCATAAGATTTTGAGAAGAGAAAACAGCTCCTAGTTAAATAAAAAAGCCCTGCTCACACTTGATTGAAAAACATGTGTGGTGCCGGTGCTGCCTCGTTTCTCTTCTGTACTGTCTCATGCATATTTATCCTACCCCTTCCTAGTCCTAGAACTGCATTAATAGCGGATGTCCATCTCTTCTGGGGAGTTCTCAAAAAGAGAGGAAACAATGAGTTAACTGACCCTAAGCTGCAAAGTTCTCAGAAATGGTCATTGTGAAAGACTATGGATAGCGAAAAGTATACTAAAAGATCGAGTGGATGTTGACTTAGAGAGGCTCCCGAAAAGTGTGTCAAGTTAGAGAGGTTTTCACCCATTGAAATGAACACTGGACCAACCGCTGGAAAAATAACTAGACTTACGGAGGTAGTAGATTTATCGGCATGTCGAGTCACCGAAGTTCCACTATGCACTAAATTATTAATTTCTGTTTTAAGTACTGCTGAGAAAAGCATATATGATTGAATGCACACACATTATGACCCCAAACATAAACCATATTATCAATCCAATAAAAACAATCCCCCCCCCCTCCCCCCCCCCCCGTGACTCACGACCAAGAAGAGATTCCCTCCCCCCCCCCCCCCCCCCCCCCCCCTTTACCCCCCCCCCCCCCCCCCCCCCCCCCCCCCCCCCCCCCCCCCCCCCCCCCCCCCCCCCTAGCACAAGGTAACAATTACATTTAACAATTACCCAACCGCCCCCCCCCCCCCCCCCCACACCCCACCACCGCCCCCCCCACAGCTATTAATCCCTCCCCCATCTAAATAGCGGGATGGTGATGCTACGGCTGGCACTCAAAGGTTCTTATATCCAATTATGTGGCTTAGTACATATTCGCCACTACTGCATGTTGTAAACAGACGCAGCGCTTGTGATCGAACAAAGTCTCTAACACACAAAAAGAGAAAACTAAAGTAAAGATAAATAGAACAAAAAAAGAAATAATTGCGTTGCAGTTTTAATGTATTCACACAATGGGATTCTACCGGAGAAAGTAGGGGATATTTCAGTTTCCCCTGCAATGTGTAATTCAGGGAACTACGTCAAGGTTTCAGGACACATAACACAGTCAATGACTTTGCTCTTGAAACCATACTGTCCAAAATGTGAAATTTTCAGGCCGGAAATACCATCCATCTACACAGAGAATTTGCAGGGGTAGATGGAGCACGTAGTACCAAACTCCATTGCAGAGAGAAGATAAAATTTATTTGCTCGAGACACAGAAAATTGAAGAAATCCCAACGCTGCAGTGGATTCATCAGCATTATTAAATATTAACCCACACCACACACAAAATATCCCCACCCTAACAAACCCCACCCATAACCCCACTAACCCACACACCCCCCCCATACCCACCCAACAATCAACCACCCCACAAAAACCCTCACAAACCCCCTAACCTATACATACCCCTTCCCCCCACCAAAATCCCCCACCACTAAACCTCCACCTCAACTCCCCCAAATTAATCTACAATCTAAATCACATACCACTAACCCTAAACAAACAACACCCTAACTACCATCTACTTCACTCCAAACCCCACTTCCCCAAAAAATTTCTACAATTAACAAATAAACTAACATCATACAAAATATACACATACACCACCATCACTAAAACATATATACACACCACCCCTCACAATACCCAACATATCCCTAACTTATCTCCTCAAAACCTATTCTCCTCCTATCACATTAATCTCTAATCCCTTTGCCAGACAAGCCCCCCCCCCCACCCCCAAACCCCAAAAAATCATACCAAAATACATAACTAATAATCTACATTAAACCAACAACTGAAACTCAAAAAAATCATTTAGTTTACATCATAATCATATAATTCAACATTCAACCAAAATAAAACTTTCAAAACCTAAAATGTTACCACCAAACTAAACATGTGTAAATCATATCATACCAAAAAAAGTACATATTATACACATACTATAGAGATAACAAAATTACTAAATTAACCAAAATATCTTATATTAGAATTAAAATAAAATACAACCTGCACTTATAATTTATCAATCATACAAAATTGAGGTAAACATTCAAATAAATTTTTATACTTCATAATTCTATTTAAAGATATGACAATTTAGTAACTAACTAATTAATTAAAAGCTTTAACGTAAAAAACACCTTATAACCCCAAAATATCACTCTTCAAATTAATTTACTTACCAAAAAAATTAACTTCAAATCCCCAAAATTCACCAAAACACACCCAAAAAATCCATCCCCCACAACAAAACAACACCATAAAATTACAAAACAATTAATTAAACAAACTAAACCCATAATCCTCACACACCAAATTACAATACTTAACAGCTCCTAAATACCCATTCACTAACACAACACCATACCACTAAACCCCACACCACTAACAAAGCACGAAAAAATTAAAACCCATCTCAACCCCTAATAAGAAACATATATATAAATTAATCAACTTATAAATGTTCTTTATATTTAATATAACGAGGCAGCACAAACAATTTTAGTTAAAAAAAGTAAAAAGTAACCCATCAATTGGACTATCTATAACTTTTAATGGACTATTTTCATTCCTACATAAACAAAAAATTATTTACCAAGATTATATTATAATTATATTCCTGGGATTAAGTCTTGTGTGTGTGTGCATCATTCAACCCAGTTTGTAAATCAGTATACCCAAATATTTTTGGGGAAAAAAAAAATTTCCGACGACTTCGCGCTCTCGCGCGGCGCGCTCTAGACATCACATCTCGCCTCCCGCTTCTCTCTCTCCTTCTCTCGCGTACTCTCGCAGCGCGACTGTTAAATAAACTTTTTTTTAAAGTAAAAAAAAAATCTGCTTGTAATTTTGCCGTATTTTCTCTCAAATTCACTCTGGTTAGCTATGTTATGGTTTTAATTTATGTACCTTAAGCACGGTACTCAAATTAAAGAAAAAGTAGTATGTTTTCATTAGTATATAGACAGGTATCAATCTAGAGAAGAATTAGGTACAATAACGGACCCACACAAAAATTCGAAAATCAAAAATGAACTCTTCCAAAAATTCAAGATCTAAGAATGATCGGGAATATTTCTTGCCGTAACCACTTTTCTCAAAATCGCATATTAGTTTTCACAAAATTCCCAAAACAAACCCTGGCAAAAAATCCTCGATTGACCCCTGAATGAGTGACAACTCTGTCAAAGCATGAAAAAAAAAAAATGTGGTTTAAGTTTGTGTTTGAACTTATTAGCACCATTATTGATTCCTTTTTAGGTTATTGTTGCTGACAGTCCATTGCTCCAAAAAGAACTTCTTATTAAACTGGTTTGTTTCAATGAAACCTCTCTCGCTTTGAAATTGGCGAGAGATTTTGGGCTGAGAGAAGAGAACTGGCCAGACGTTTTACACATAAATGCGCCGTCTCCTTCAGAGTAAGTAGTAGACCTAAATAAGATTATTTAAAATGTTTATTTATCCAAATGCCAGGATTTTGAGCATTTAGCCATTAGCCCTCGTCTTGCTTCCCGATACTTAAGAGCCGCAGAACCAAAAGTAGTGAGAGCGGAGCATTCGGCGGCGCACCCGAGTTTGTTTTCTGGGAGGGGCTGACAGTTTCGTGAAGAGCTCCGATAAACATTGCTGAATTGATGTCTGAAAAGCAAAATTTTAGTGGTGTTAAGGGGAGGAGGAATGGAGCAAGGTTGGGTGATTTTAAAGGGGCTCAGGGACTATCTCGGAATTTTATTGACACAGAGGTTCTGAAACCGCAATTAAAAATTATTTTTGGTAATCCTAGGATTAGAGAAGGAGAGATTGAAGTCCCCAAAACTCATTTTATGCTCTCTTTCCCCAAGTTAGGGACGAAAGAGAGTAAGTAAGTGGCAGTCCTTCGAAAATGCCTCGAATTTGAAGTCCTAGAATTATTCTTTTTAAAGTTATCTATGGTGTATTTAGGACCAGGTTTGGTTTATTGACGGAGGGGGGAGGGGCGGCTGTCCTGGAAAAATTTCAAAATGAAAAATAAAAAAATTGTCCAGAGTCACTCAAAACCATTAAGTTTTAATACTGAGAGGCGAGTAAACTCAGTGGTCTGTCTTTTGCCCAATCAAGTGGTGCCAAAGGATCGCTCTTTTCCCATTTAAGCTCAAGTTTTATTCTGTGAAGCGTTATTCTATGCCCTTGATCTGCTCGGTTTAGGATGTCAAAAGAAGCGGTCTTTTCTCCTTAAACAAGACGTTTTACTCTGCAAAACATCTTGCTACTCGCTGGAAATTTAGACCGCGAGCTTAAATGGGAATCTCTCCTCTTAGTATTATAGCTGAATGCGCAAAACAAATATAAGTCTTTAAGAACAATCTTAAAAACACCATAATGCATGTGTTAATTTAGTTTTTTCTTTGTGGGTGGGGGAAGGGTAAGACGGGAGCAGTATTTTTTTTTCTAATTGGGAAGAGGGGGTTTAATGTATATTTCAATTAAATCTCTTTGGATCTTGTTTCTTTGAATATTGAATAGTTTTTGCATCTCTTCTTGTTTGGTTCAAGAACCGCAGATAAGCTGTGAAAACTACTGAAAATTGTTAAGATAAGTACAGAAAGATTAAATGTGGAATCTCTGCTGTGACCTCCAGAGAATTCCTTATTCAGCAAATTTTGATTGATTGATATACAAATGCTGATGCATATAAATATCATCATTGATATTCTCCAATTAAACCCTTGAATGTATTTTTATTGAACCTAAATTAATGATTTTATACGTTTTACTAAATGCTATGAAAATATCATTTGAAATTTTATCATCCTTGAAAAAAAAAGCCAAATCACAGTAAAATAATGCATTCATTTCTAAGTCAAAGTAAACATAGACCATTATTAGGTTTTAAAAATCCAAATTTTTCAATACTTTCAGAAAAGTTATAATGCCAATTTTTACCAAATTGTTTTAAACCTTATAATGATTTGCTTTGTTTTAAAACATTATTAGTAGGATTTTTATGCTTTGGTAGAACAAGACCTTTTGAAAATTACATATAGGGGCATTTCAGGGTATTTGTGACATAGGGGTGTCCGTGACAAAACTTTTTAAAAATTTAAAATTTTTACATATATTGAAAAAGTACATTCTAAAGTATATGAATATCATATTGTTTTCATAGTACACTTTATATTATGTTTGTAATTCCATTCAGAACATTGAAAATGCAATCTTCACTGTTACGGACTCTACATTGAATTTTTCTTTAAAAACTAAACTTTCATTCCAATTATTGTTACGGACTCTACAGTCATTTTCATAATCCATAATTTTTTATAGAACGCACTTTTTGATTAAAATTGTTAGTTATATTAGAGGTGAGCCTTTACTTTATCTGTCTCAAGTACCAGTTTTGACTTAAAAATCAGTTTAAGCCAGATTTAAAGAAAAATTCAATGTAGAGTCTGTAACAGTGAAAATTGCATTTTCAATGTTCTGAGTGCAATTACAAACATAATATAAAGTGAACTATGAAAACAATATGATATTCATATACTTTAGAATGTACTTTTTAAATATATGTAAAAATTTTAAAATTTTTAAAAAGTTTTGTTACGGACACCCCTATGTCACAAATACCGTCAAATGCCCCTATAGCTATTTTATTTTAAAAGACTATGCAAATATGTATTTTTCACATTAAAATGCTGATGTTTCCAATGTCCAATAGTCACTAAAAGAACAAAAGAAATAATTTCGCCAGTTCAAAGTCCACTGTTAGAGAAAAGTAGAAGAAAAATCAGCATTGGGCTTTTGTTTATGGCTGTGTGCATCGTGCAACCAATCTTGAATGAAATTTATTTACAGCACCATGAAAGTTTGATTTTATTACATAAATCTTGACTTTATAAGTAACACTACTACATTAAACTTTAATAAACTTTATGACCGTGCTGTTAGAATGATTAGTTTTTCTGTTCTAGAGATACGAACTCCAACGAGCTGAAAGATTCGACGGATAATACTCAATCCTTCCTTACCTTGAGGCTCTTGCATTCTGATATTCACATTGTTGATACAAAGGATACATTCTTACAAGCTATCGCTGATATATCAGAGGTGAGTAGAAAGTTTTTAAAATATTTTTCTCTACTGTTTGTTATGGTATATACAGTAGAAATCTGGTAACTCGACACGCGGATAACTTGACTACCTATGTAAGTCGACATTTATTTTTCGAATAATTGGTCTAGTGTAAATTTCAATGGGTGAAAATCCTCTAACTTGACACACATCTGCTGGAACCTTTATAAGTCGACACCCACTAACTATTTTAGTTCAATTTTTACTACCGCTACTCTTTTGCGCTGAACATTTCTGAGAATTTCGCGACATCTGGGTCAGCTAATTCATTCTTTTTTTGGAAAGAGCTCTTTTAAATCTTATACCCAGAGACAGTGGCTTACTCAGGGGGTGGGCTGACAGGGCTGCAGCCCCCTCCGAAATTTTCAAAACAATTTTTTTGCATTTAAGCTTTAATACTTTTTCCCTTTCCTTTCTTTTTAAAGTCGCAACATCAGAAAAGTTTTCAGATCACATAATTAAGTATAAAACAAAGTTAAAACGAAATAAGAAAAATGATTTTTTTTGAAGTTTTAACTCGTCTATTTTACTCTATATGTCACGTTTATAATTGTTTTAGTAATTGAATTTTGCTCATTTTTATTGCAATTATATATTTCAGAAATATCAATTAATGCTTGTCCGTTCATCTAACTCTCGTTTAATAATATTTAAACATATGTAATTGAAACCCAGCATTAGACACGATAGTAAAACCAATCTCAAAATTAATCATATTCAAGCACAAATTTTCCAAAATATAGCAAGCATAAGATTTAAAAACATCTCTGTCAGAAAAGAAAAAATTTCAAACTTTGTTTTTATTATTTTCTGTTTTCATCAAACTGCTTTCATTTTTTCATAGTAATTATAACGGTTAAAAATATAGTAATGATGTATTTTCATCATATTAAATTAGCATTGATATCATAAATTCGAAACATTTACTTCCTTTAGCTACATTTTATGAGGTTCACCCCCCCCCCCCCCCATCTCTAAGATTCTCAGCTCAGCTCCTCCTGAAACAATTTGTTTGCGTACGCCACTGCCCAGAGGAGTCGGTTGCCATACTGTGCTGTTAGTACAGTCCCAGGGCAGGGCAAAGCAAACTTTTTACTGATTTTTTTTTACTGATTAAAGTGTTATAAACTTTTTTTTCTTTTATAGAATTACGATACTGTGGGTATTGATGCAGAATGGAGGCCTAGTCTCGGTATTAATGCTGAAAAGTTTGTATTTTTCTTTTCTCTCCAAAAACTACTAATGTTCAATTTGCATAGGGCTCGTTTGATCATTCACGAATGAAAACGTAGCTCCAGTGAAGAAACAAATAATGTAGAAGAGAGATACTTTAAAAAAAATATCTTTTCCACGTGAACATGTACTGATATAAAAAAAAGCATACTTTGTGCTAAAATATGAGTAAAATGAAGCAAAAAGTATCTCAACTTACATAAAAGTCAATGTCTAGTTGTGTATATGTTCACCTCTGTCTGAGTAACGTTCAAATAAGCTGTGGCACTGACAGACTTGAAATCGAATATGCAGTTAGCTTGAATGCTACCTTAGATTTCAAGCTCATTGTTGTGCATTCAATGTGTTATTACTTATTTACTTTAAGTGTTAGAGTTACCTATTATGTATTTCTGTGTTTTTTGATCAAATTAGAATTTACTATGGGAGAGGAGTAGTATTTTCATTTTGTACTAACTGTAGTATGAATTATAAATTTTTTACTACAGTTAAAATTTAAACATTAGTCTGTCTCAAAAAGGTTTATTTTGCTGTAATTTATTAAAGTGATATTGTTATCCATCAGTTTATTTATATATATGTCAAAATAGTAAGTATTGTATTTATAACTTTAATTTTTTTTAAATCATTTTTCCCCTTCGTTTTTTGTTAACCTTTTGGATCCGGGCTGTTTTTTAGAAATTTTTCTTTCGACCCAGGTAGTACGACAGTTAAACCACAGATTTCTTTTCCATTGAAACGAAGAGGTAAAAACTGTCGTACCAGCGTATGAAACCTTAAAAAAATCCCCGGCTCCAAAGGGTTCGAGCCAAAATCTCAACCCCGTCCTCTAAAAAAAAAAGACTTACGGTACAGCAGGTGTACCGCCCGGCTCCTAGAGGTTAAAGAAACCCTATGTTGATACACAAAGCAAAAGTAAATAAGGCACGGGGGGGGGGGGATATTCCACTTTCAGTGTTGTCTTTTTCTAAAATATAATATCTCTGATAAGGATTTAACTATAACTGTGTTTCTAATGTTAACTAGTGTGCTGGGCCATCATTTCACTTATATTTATCTTATGAATTTTTTTATGTAACATATACCGCTCGTGTAATCGCTACTATAAAACTCTAATATGCATAAAAACAGGGAGATTTTGATCGTTAAAAATATACAATCTTGTCCCCCCACCCCCTTAAAGCTACTATCACCAAAATGGACTAAGTTCTTGTATCCTCTAAGATCTACCTGCGGATCAATTTTTGTTTGGTTCCGTTCATTATTTCTCGAGATATAGCAGTTCAAATTAATTTTTAAAAAAACATTCAATTGCTCACAAAAATTTAATTAGCACCTGTACTGTCTAATTATGGACCAATTTTGTTTGATTCTGCCAGTTATTTTCTGAGATATAGCAGTCACCCTTAGCACAGAAAACGTTTGATTGTTCCTTCCCCCCCTTCCATTAGATTAATTGGTGCAAAAATCTAATGCGCACCAATTCTCATGAGGATATATGTGTGTACCAGATTTTTTGATTTCATGCAGTAGTTTTGACTCTAGAACTGACGCAAAAAACTGGTCACACACATACAGAAACTTTTATTGAGGGACAGACATTTTCCGAAAATGGTCAAAATGAACTCAGCACACCTCAAAATGTTTTTTTTTAAATCAAGTGCAAGAAATCCGTTGCAATGCAAAATTCAAGAGTTTTCACTTTCCTATACTTTTTTCTACATATTAGGTATGGAAGAAAATAAAAAGGATATTATTTTATGGATAAACTTAGTACTAATTTCTAAGAATAATTTTTTGCAAAAGGAATTTTTAAAAAATCAAAGAGAGAAAGGAAAAACTGAATCCATTCTATATCAGTTAAGATTTTAATGTTTCAATTATTCACCTATAAAGCTAAATAAAAATAAATCAATTAATAAAAGTGACAAATTTAACATTCTACAAAATGTGCATGATATTTTTTTGTAGGTTATCCCTTCTTCAACTTGCAGTATGGGATTCTGCTTATTTGATGGATATTTTAAAATTACAGGAATGCCTCGAACAGTGTCATTGGGAACAAATGATGGACAGAATATTTTGTAGTCGAGATATTTTGAAATTAGGTACCTATTTTATACTTCCTGATTTGCCTAATTTTTCAGAGTGCCAAGTTATTAGGATTTTTAAAAACTGAATGATTTATCAGAAGAGTCTTAGAGTAATTTCAGAAACTAAAAAAAAAAAAAAAATGTGTCAAAATTAAACTTATATCTTTCAGAAGTGGTGGAATAATTATGATTTTAGCTGGAAATGATTTTCATCAAACTGCTTTTGGTGCAGGCTGAAACAACTCAGATTCTTGCAATTAATATTTTTGTATAAAACTGAATATTTCAATCCGTGTAAAATTTTAAATTGTTTTGCAGTTAATTGGTACTTCATTACTGGCCCATTACTTTTTTTTCTATGCAATAAATTTTAATATTGAACTAAATGGATTATGAAAAGCATTCTTATTGAAAATCTGCCGCGTTGTGTTGCTAAGTCATCAGACACTGGTAGTCGAAGAGCATACTGCGTTTTCAAGGGAGAATTTTCAGACGTCTGGCTCTTTTAATATATCTTTCCCTGTACTCTTTTAAGCAGCATTCGGGGTGACTGGAGGCTGAGAATGGTTGCATTTTTTACTGGGCGTAACATTTTTACTGGTAAAAATTAGCGATTTTTTAAAAACCTTTTGGGGCAATTAAATACTTAAACCTGTCGAAAGTATGTCATGTAATATATCAATGGAAAGCTTTGTTTCTTGCCTTTACAATGGTTTTTGAATTTTCAACTTACTATAATTAGAAACGAAGTTACAGTCATTCATTTGTATGTAAAAACTTTTGGATTTTTTTTCACACTTTTTATGTTCAACAGCTCTTTATTTCCTATAATTTTTGAAGTAGAAATCTAAAAATTGGCAGGATTGCTTATCTTGTCATATGTGTCCTTCACACGAATTTTGTCGAAATCAGAAATGGTGAGGTCAAAAACTTTTGTTCATGATTTTGTGCTTTGACGTGGAATTGCATTAAAATGACTTAAAAATCACTGTTTTTAATAGCAAAAGTGTGATGCCCAGCAAAAAACGCAACCACTTTTGGTGCTAGACACTGGGCATGCTGCTTAAGGAAACATATATTAAAAGAACCAGACTTAAAATTCTTGATTTTCCAACGTTGCTAACTCATGGCTATTATGTTAGATATGTTCCCAACTTTCTGGAGAAATATGCTGTGCAAAACCAAAAAAAAAAAAAAAAATTCAAGTAAAAATTCCATCACTGTGCATTACGGTGGAGCGAAAAAAACAAAGTTTTTATTTTCGAATCGTAATAGTGCGGAAAAGTTGCAATTGGTGAAGACTTTTTGAAATTAGATAATATCTTCCGATCCCGCAACCAACCTAAAATTTTGAAAAAATAAAAATTTCATGTGTTTTTAGCGATTTTTGAAAATTTTAGTTTCAATGTTTTATTTTAATACTCTTGGACGGAAAAGTTACGATTGGTGAAGCCTTCTGAAATTTTAAAAAATATATTGAGATCGAATAATACCTTCTGATCCAGGAACAAGCAAGAAAAACCAAAAAATTGGATATTTTCAGCTTTTCGGGGGGGGGGGGGATTAAAAAAAGTTTTTAAAACTGTTCTCATTTTTTTTCTTCTTTTTTACCCGGTATCATAGCGTAAAGAATTTTAAAAATCACTATACAGATGACGCTCGATATAACGACCGTCTCCGTCCTACAGAAAACGGTCTTTATAACGAGTGGTCTCTATAAGAGGTAGAACATAGAGTATATTGGGATACAGTTGGGGGTTTTCTCACCGGTCGTTAAATTGGGATGGTCTTTATAACATGTGGTCGCTATAACGAGCGTCGACTCTATTACTCTTAAACATTAATTTTTTTCTTGATTTTTTAGGTATCTTCTAAACATGCAAAACAGTGGCGTACTCAGGGGGTGGGCTGATAGAGCTGCAGCAACCTCCGAAATTTTCAAAACTAATTTAAAAAATGTAAGCTAAGTTTTTTTCCCCCTTAATTTCCGTTTTTCTGAAATCCCTAAGTGAGAAAAACTTTCAGAACAGATAATTAAGTATAGGACAAAATTAAAAAAAAAAATTTTTCGTTTTGACATGTCTATTTTATTTATTATACGTCATGTTTATGGTTATTCTATTATTCCATTTTGTTAATTTTTTTTACAAATCTATGTTTTAGAAATGCCGATTAACGTTTTTCAGTCATCTAATTCTGTTAAATTAATTTTACCAAATTGAATTGAAACAAAGTGTTGGGAACAAATAAAATGAACTGCAAAATTATTATTAGAGCGTAAATTTGCCCAAATATTGCAAACAAGTGTTTCAGCAACACCTCTGTCAATGAAGAATATTTTTTAATTTAAATTTATCATCATCTGTGTCCATCAAAACGCTTTCTTCACAATAATTTAATGAGAAAACGCTTTTTTAATGATGAGTTTTTTTCGACTTGAATAGGCATTAAAGCAGAAATTCGAAAAATTTACCTTTTTTAGCTACATTTCATGAGGTTCTCCTCCCCCCCCCTACTCTCAAAGAATCTTGACTCAGCCCCCCCTGAAATAATTTGTCTGCGTACGCCGCTGATGCAAAACTACCATTCTTTACAACCATGAAACATTTTCAAATAATAGAAACTGTTACCTAACCTGACTGACTGACTACACACAGAATCCTTTAACATTAATTTAATTAAATACTAATTTTTGTTCGGTCTTTAACTTTAAACCTAGTTAGGTTAGGTAGTGTATATAATGAGACTGCAAAAGGCAATTAAAAATTAAGAAACTAACATATAATGAGGTAGGTATTAAAATAGTTTATTGTTTAGAGATAAAAAATATTGTTCATCTTATGAGTGAGTATTTTTTTCAGTGAATCTTTGTACTGAAAAAGTTCATCAAATTTAATTAATAGGCATCGGTAAAATTTTTTATCTATTATTTTTTGCTTTTCAGTTGCTTTAAGTTTGCTTTAAGGTTATGTTGATTCCTACAGTAACACAGTCCCAAGCAAAGTGGGGCAAGGTGTAACAAAAATTAAGGATTGGAAAGCATTTGACAAGGAGAGGGCACTGCGGGGAAGGCCTGCCCACACACCCTCATTAGCTTTATGCAAAAAATATTAAAACATGTTATCATGAAAACTGAACATTTGAAACACGATTGGAGATAAACTTGTGCTTAAAAGGTTACTGTAGAGCATCTCGGTGATGATTTTGGAACACATTTGAGGTGAAAGCCGTAAATATAATGAATTTATTAGTCTAGAAGACAAAACAAATTTTAGATTTCATTGATTTCTAATTTTTCATACACAAAATTATTTTTAAATAAAAAACAAAACCGCCATTGAATACATAATATTTACGTACAACTTCTTCCCTATACTTATTAATTAAATTTGTTCAACTTTTTTCAGTGCAAAGATCCACTGAAAAAAATACTCACTCATAAGTGAAACAATATTTTTTATCTCTAAACGATAAACTATTTTAATACTAACTAACCTAAATGTCAGGTTAGGTAATAGTTTATAGAAGACACAGACTTCAAAAGGCGGTTAAGAAATTGTGTATAATTAGTTAGGTATTAAAATTATTTATAGTTTAGTCATTAAAATTAGCGTTTATTTTGCGCGTGGGTATTTTATTTAGTGGGTTTTTGTACTGGATTGTAGTAATTTTGGAAAATATTTTATAATTTTCTATTATTTAAAAATGTTTCATTGTTGTTAAGAATGATAGTTTTACATGTTTAGAAGATACCTAAAAAATCAAGAAAAAAATTAATGTTTAAGACTGATATAGTTCTTTTTAAAATTCTTAACACTATGGTACCCAGGGCTACGGAGTCGGAGAAAAAATGGTCGACTCCGACTCCGGGATTTTAAAACTTTCGACTCCGACTCCCGACTCCTGCTTTTTTTTATTATTTTTTTACCAAATATGAAGAGAGAAAAGCCCTAAACAAAGGTTGAAATATTAAGTCCATTTTAAAAAGTTTCATTTTTATTCATGGTCGTAGCCAGGACTCACTTTAGGGGGGGGGGATAGCAAGCTGGGGTATCCCAGTTGGAGGTCATGAAAGGTCATTGTGACCTCCCAAAAAGTTCAATTTTCTCAAGAATTCTCGCAGGTAATTTCTCCACATTTATCTCAATTCTCGGAGGTCACTGTGACCTCCCAAAAAGTTCATTTTCTCCAGAGCAATAGACAAGTGCCGCTCTTGTCATTTGACTCCGTACAAAACTAATCCTTTTCTTGTTAAATGGCCAGACTTTATTTTAACACATTGCATTTTTGCTGCAAAGATCCGTCATTTGAAGTCCTTTTTAATGATCCTAGATGCTTAGGATTTGGATATTGGACGCTGAAAATTTGTATCTGTTAGTTTCAAAGATATGTTTTCACCTCTATAAAATTTCATCCAACTCGGAGGTGGTCGGAGTCGACATGTTTTTCAGCGACTCCGGCTCCGACTCCTTTGGTCCAAAATCAGTCCGACTCCGACTCCGCAGCCCTGATGGTACCGGATGATGATGATGATGTCGTGTCTACGGATTGTGCTAAATATTGTCGAAGGTCCGTAGGACCGTAGCCGCTAACTTCGATGCCTCTGGACTGTAGAGGGTTTCTTTCAGGAGATCTCTATCTGGTAGTAAACCGAGTTTCAAGATCTCTGCAGTAATGCTTGGGCATTCGAAGACGTGTCTTGGTGTGACTTGGGTGTCTGGGCAGTTCCTGCAGAAAGGATAAGTCCTTGGGGACCGGGTAAAAAAGAAAAAAAAAAAAAAAAAAACGAGAAAATTAAAAAAAAATTTTTTTAGTCCTCCCCCAAAAAACTGAATATTTCCAATTTTTTGGTTTTTCTGGCTTGTTCCTGGATCAGAAGGTATTATTTGATCTCAATATATTTTTTAAAATTTCAGAAGGCTTCACCAATCGTAACTTTTTCGTCCAAGAGTATTAAAATAAAACAATGAAACAAAAATTTTAAAAAATCGCTAAAAACACATGAAAATGTCAATTTTTTCAAAATTTCATTCTCGTTGCGGGATCGGAAGATATTATCCGATTTCAAAAATGTTGTTTTGTTTTGTAAGTCTTCACCAATCGCCACTTTTCCGCACTATTACGATTCGAAAATAAAAGCGTTTTTTTCGCTCCACCCTACCGTGCATGCCCAGACAAAATGCATTAGTGGTGCCCAACCTTCTTTTTACCAGAGGGTCACACTTCATATTCAGATATCTCTTGTGGGCCGGAACACATGTGAAATTCAAATGTGTTTGACCTCCCGTAGATAACACGGAAAATTACCAACCAAAGTTGTTGACATCATTACTGCATGCTTACTTTAGCAGCAAAATACAAAAACAGACCCTCACAAAAAGTCAAAGCTCAAAACTGACGCATTAAGTGTGTTGTCTACTTTAATCTGACACATTTCCATTGTTCGAATTTCTATTATTAGCTGCAGAAGCATTTTAATTATCTTTCTCAGAAATTATTGATGGAAGTTAGCCATACTTCTACATGTTTGAAAAGAGCTTCATATGGTAGTTTGAAATGTATTAATTAATAGAAGTATGGAATGGAATCAAGTGAACGAACTCTTTTTTTTACTGTTGTTAAACATTCTTGTACTATTTATATACGAGGGTTGAATGAAAAGTAATGCCTCCATCTTCATTACTTGGGTTTGAATGGGAATATTTAAATAAATCAAACGCTTAACTAATCCTTAGAATGTTATCTTTAATTACCAATATTCATTTTTCCACATAATCGCCAGAAAATTAGATACATTTCCGTTAACGGTAAACCAGTTTTCTGAAGCCGTCACGGAAGAAGTCGACACTCTGTTTCCGCAATCACAGCCTCACAGTTCTCTCAACATCTGCATCAGAAGCATAATGATGTCCCCGTAGATCTTCTTTCATTATTGGGAACAGATGGAAGTCAGACAGTGCTAAAATTTTTTGCATGTGAAACTCGGTAGCTGCTGTCACAGGACGTCGAATTCTTTGTTAGTCATGCAAATCAGATGTTCCCACTTCAACATCCTTAAACTTACTCGTTCAACAACGCACAGTACTCACATCAACGCAATCACCATAAACAGCTTTCATTCTCTGTTGAATCTTCTTTGGGGTGACACCTTTTGCTGTCAAAAATTCTACTACTGCACGTTGCTTACATCGCATTGACCGACCATCTGCACTGGGTTCCATACTTTACACTCTGAAATCCCAACCGTTTAGTGCAAAGGCTTCTTACCAACTGGAACTGTAGCGGAGAGTTTACGGAACAAGCCAATACCTGCCGTATATCAGTGCTGTCATTTGTTGGGGAGTTATGAAAGTGGAGGCATTACTTTTCATTCAACCCTCGTATATTTTTAAGTATAATTTTTGATCGATATACTTTTTAATGGGCCATGTTGATCAGTTTTGTGGGCCACGTATGACCAGTGAGCCATAGGTTGCGTCCCACTGATATAGACAAACATGAAAATGCAATTCACAGAATATTTCGAAAATTGCAGACAGTTTTGATATTATTTTTAAAAATCAAGTTCTTTGTTTCTGTGACATTTAAATTTTGTTCAATGTCTGATAATAGCTTCTGTTACGTTTGAACATGAGTTATTTATTAGTAATCCTCATCCTTTATCCACACTTCTAGTCTCATAGTGGCTTTCCACTTTCAGATTATTTAATATTTTTTGCAATTTGTCGCATGCACCAAGGTGGCACACGAAATTTTTTGCCTCAAACTTTGAAAAAATTATTTAAGTTAGCAGATAGTTTTACATTTTAAATAAATAAGGAATGCATTCGTTGAAAATTCCAACAACAATTTTAAGAAAAAATATGTTTTTATTATTCTGTATTGTAAACAACTGGGGAAAAGTTGTAAATTTCAAATACGAGTTAACTCAATTATTCTATGGGTTTTGTAACGCTTGTTTGTGTGTGTGTGTTTTCCCTTTAATGTAGAAGTGGTTAATTAAAAAATAAATTTTTTTTTTTTCGCATTTGCTTGACTTATAAAGTGCAAGTTTTCAATGAGATTTCACAATACATGAAACTTCACCACATACAAGAGAAGCATTATAACTGAAATTTAAGCCCCTTTCCTCCTGAAAATTTTATAAAAGGAGCATCTAAGGGAATTGATTTTTTGCTGTAATTTTTGCGCCATGCTCCTGCTCTTTTCTGGTCAACAATGTATCCTAGATGCTTTGATATTTCAATGTTCGTTAAAAAAATAACTGCTAGGAACTTTCTTTTAAAGAAAAAGTACTTAACTGTCATGAATTATTTCTTACTTGAATTTAAAAATGCCTTTGTGCTTGAAAAGTAAATTACAGTCGAACTTCCACGCATCAACATTTTCTAGAAATCAAACCTTTAATGAATCTCTATGTTCATTATATAGGAAAATTGCTTACGTATATCGAAAAAATCTTCATACATGGAAATTATTTTGTGGACATAATGGGTCATTTTATTCAGTTTTAGAACGTTTATTTCATAAAAGTTAAAGTCAGGAGTAAAAGGAAACTCCAGTGACTGTCACTACAAATTCCAAAAGTCGGTTGAGATGCTAAGGGGTGGACAAATGGATGGGGAAACTTGTGAATTTTAGAGCAAAACAATCAAGTCTTTTTCAGTTTAATTTTGCGACTTGTCCTGTAGCATCAAATTTTGAGCTATTTTTTATTGTTTTCTGATAGTTGTTCTTCATTCCCAAATACACTAATCTTCAGTGAAGAGCTAAAAGTTTTCAAGCCGATAAGTAATTAAATGCAGAGACTTTATAAACATTAGTTTCTGGACTTCAGTTCACAAATAATGTTCCTTTAAAAAATTTTTAGAGTATTAAAAAAAGGCAAAATTTCTTTTGTGAGCTTGTTATAAAACTGCCTATTCATCAAGATTCTCGTAGTTTTTTTTTTCTTTTTAAGGAATGCAACTATGATCAATGTAACTAATACTGGATCACTGTTTATTTAAAAGTAATAAACATTTTTTACTAATTATTTTTCAAATTATTAACAATGAATGCAATTTGCAAATACATTAGCAATAGACTTTTGTATTAAAAAAAAAACAAACTTTAAGTTTACTGTATTAAGAATTATTATGATATAATGAAGCTCGCTTCTATATATCGAAATTTTTATGTATCAAATTTTTTCTGGTAAATTGCTACTTCGACACATGGAGGTCCTACTGTACAATTAATCAGTGTTTCATCACAATATGCAAATGATGTGATGTGCAAACGATTATTATTTTATGTGCAAATGAATCGTTCTTTTATATTTCTTACTTGTTTTGCTTTCCCTTTATTCGGACATTCACTTTTGACCCATGCAACATATTTACGTATTGAGATCCGAATTTGATGCTGTTACTTCACCTTCGTATGTTTGCTCTCTCTACAGGATATGGAGTTGAATCTGATTTACAGAAACTCAGAAAACTGTTCCAAGTGGGGAAGGCTCAAGATAAGCCGTTCACTCGATTGGTTGACCTCAGCAGCTTTTGTAAAAAGGTTTGTCTATTTTGTCTTTTATGATGCATGTGGTTTATTTTTCTTTTTTGTTAAGAAATCTATTTTTAAAACTTACATTTGAAGTAGTTCAACAGTTTTCTATTTTGAACCAAAATCTACCTTTAGCTGTAAACAACCAACATGTACACTGCCATAGGAGGGCAAAAGGCATATATATATGCAGTGGAGCCTGGGTAACTTAACAGCCCATGGTACCCAGAAAATATGTCGAGTTAAGTGGGTGTCAACTTACTGAGCTTCCATAGTTTCAACTACTGCAGCGTGTAGTCAGTCCCGTCATTTAGGGGGGTCAATTGCCCCCCCCCCCTGGCTTTGAGGAATCAATGGATTTTCATATAAGTGGGCAAGGTTTTTATTGTTTTCCGATGAAATTGCATTGCGTTTACACCTTTTGACCCCCCCTGAAAAAAACTTGAACTTGGTCTGACAGTTTCGTGAAGAGCTCCGATAAACATTGCTAAATGGATGTCTGAAAAGCAAAATTTTAGGGGTGTTAAGGGAAGGAGGAGTGGGGCTAGGTTGGGTGATTTTAAAGGAGCTATCTCGGAATTTTTTTGACACAGAGGTTCTGAAACCGCAATTAAAAATTATTTTTGGTCATCCTAGGATTAGAGAAGGAGAGATTGAAGTCCCAAAAACTCATTTTATGCTCTCTTTCCCCAAGTTAGGGAAGAAAGAGAAAGTAAGTGGCAGTCCTTCGAAAATGCTTCGGATTCGAAGTCCTAGAATTATTCTTTTTAAAGTTATCTATGGTGTATTTAGGACCAGGTTTGAGCAGTGAGGAAGAGGGGGAGCTGTCCTGGAAAAATTTCAAAATTAAAGATAAAAAAATGCAATTTTTGGTGCTTTTTGGTTTTGGCAAAGGGGGTCGTTTCATGCTCTATGAAACAACCCATTAGCTCATTAGCTCCCTAACCTTGGGTGCACCACTGACAGGATGTGTCACAGTTCTTGCTGCTCATAATTTGTCCATAGTCACTCAAAACCATTGAGTTTTAATACTGAGAGGCGAGTCAACTCAGCGGTCTGTCTTTTGCCCAATCAAGTGTGGCCAAAGGATCGCTCTTTTCCCATTTAAACTCAAGTTTTATTCTGTGAAGCGTTATTCTATGCCCTTGATCTGCTCGGTTTGGGATGTCAAAAGAAGCGGTCTTTTCTCCTTAAACAAGACGTTTTACTCTGCAAAACATCCTGCTACTTGCTGGAAATTCAGACCGCGAGCTTAAATGGGAAGTTCTCTCACCTTTTAGTATTATGGCTGAATGCGCAAAATACAAATATGAGTCTTTAAGAATGACGGGCCAGTCTGTATTGCTTATTTAATAGTGCTTACCATCAACATTATAAAAATTAATTTCCTTAAATGATTCTTCATTTCTTTCTTTCTTTTTTGTTTATTAACTTATTTTTTGAAAAGAACACAGCAAAACAAATAGGGCAACTTTGAACCACTTATTAGGAATAAATCCATAAGTCTTGAAAAGAGAAAAGAGCTCCTTGTCAAAGAGAAAAGCCCCGCTCACACTTTTTTGAAAAACAGTGTCGTGTTGGTGCGGCCTTGTTTCTCTTCTGGACTGCCCTCTGGTACAGTTCTCCAATCCCTTCCTATCCCTGGGACTGCAATAGCAGCACAAAGTGTGGTGGCTGTCTCCTCTGGGTACTAGTGGGAATTCTCAAAAGGAGGGAAAACAATGAATGAACTGGCCTATAAACAGCCAAATTCTCAGAAAAGATGATTGCGAAGAACATTGGTGGCAAAAAGTGGATGTTGACTTATAGAGGCTTTTGTAAATGTGTGTCAAGTTAAAAAGGTTTGCGCCCATTGATTATTAAGATTGCACCAAGCATTGGAAAAAGTATTGTCGAGTTATCCACTTGTTGAGGTAGCGAAGTTCCACTATATATATACCTACACACACCCAGTTAAATATCTCAGAACTTTTAGGACTGATAGAGTGCATTTTGATTATTTAAAATCACATAGCAGTGTGGTGTCAGAAATGCTTTCCCAATGCAGTATATACACAGGAGCACCATGAAGAAAAGAGGCGTAAGAGAAAAAGTTTTAATAATACGTATAAAAAAGCAATATTACAAGGGTCAAATTATGGTTGAAGTTTTTCCCACCTCCTATAATGCAGACCTCATTCATCGTTGCATAGGGTACTGAACAGTCTGGAATGCTCCCCGCATATCTCAAATTTAACGGAATCGGGAAAGCATTTTCGACCTCTCCTTGGAAAATGGTTTGGAGTTGTTAGGATACACTGGAATAGAAGTTCAGAAACATTTAACTGGGACACCCTGTATGTATGTTGAAGTCAATGGGGCCACTCCACAGAAAATGGTCATTTAGTCCCTCATGGTATGATTTATATACTTCAATAAAAATAATAATTTAAAAGGGTGTCAAACAAAATCTTGCTGCTTAAGAACTCAGACACCTACTTCTGTTTTTTTCAGTCATACATTTCATCGTTACATTTAAAAATCGTTACTTTTTAAGGGGACCAGGTAAGGCAACTACGACCAAAAATTCGATTTTTATTTTTTTATCTCACTAAAAAGTAAACTTTTATCTTTCCAACCATATATCACACCAGTTTATCAAAAAACAAAAACATCAGAACTTTTCGTTCCTTCAAAAGCATTCACCGCACATGAATGAAATCTTTAAATGCGTTTTTCTTGAAACATGAATTTTTCATATTCATGTTCTTTTTTTCTGAATATCAATCAAACTTACAGGACTAATTTTTTAAAGGTGTTTTTTGTGTAACTTTTCACATGTTAACACAAGAATTTGGCAGTATATTGATAATTTTTTTTATGGAGTCAAAAATCACCAAAAATGCTAATTTAAAAGTGGTTTTGAGTAAATTATTGACTATATTTTATTTCCACTTAGAGAGAAAAAGGAGCATTGAAGTATGTAAAACGTGTCGTTCTAGCATTTATAAAAACTTCTTAGCCCTATCGTTCACCACTTCCGAGAAAAAGGTACATGAAGTTGGTGAATTTATCATGACTGAGATAGGGCTTACCCGGTCCCCTTAATGAAACATTTTAACCGCCATGTGTAGGACAACATGGATACTTTCTCATGGAATAGCCCAATAAGGCATTTCTTGATTTTCAGTATTATTTCAGGCCTCATCTCTGTATCCACAAGCCTTTGCTGACTTTTCCATGAGTGAGAAGAGTGAAGAGAATGATTTTGACGACCCTTGTGCTGTTGAATCGAAAGGGCTGAGCCAGCTGTGTTACAACATACTGGGAAAGCCCCTCAACAAAAATGAGCAATTTTCTGATTGGGAAAAAAGGCCTCTCAGGCTCGGCCAGAGGGTTTATGCAGGTATGCTGGACAGTTCCATGTTTTTTGTAAGAGTAAATACTGGATCGTAATTCAAACTGCTACAGTTTTAAATGATGGATGTTGCGTGCATTAAGTAGTATTCTTTCATTACATTCAGCCATTGATATTGCCAAAAGATTTTATCATTAGAAAACAGTTCAACGATCGTCACTGTTGCATCAAACAATGAGAGACTTCAATCATCCTCATTGGCTCTATGCCAAACTTATCCTGCATCAGCAAAGCAATATATTCATGCCTTAAATTTCTGGGTTCACCAGGTTTTCTATTACTCTCTCATTGTTGTTCCTGCCACGCCACACCAAAAAATGAGATTGGAAAAATATATTTAATACAAATATATGTTTAACTTTATAAATAATACAAGCTCTTTTTTGATCTTAGTAATATTAATAAACAGTTTAATTCTGTTAAAATATTAACAGGGTGATTGTGTTGTGGTATTTTACCAGATTTTCGGTATTTTCATGTTTGCGAATCCTCGAAATGAAGCATTTTTAATGATGCATTTATCTTCCTGCCTCCAAAATGTTTTTGCTTATTTCCAATTTTCGGTGATCATAGTGATGATTGGAAATAATATTCATTGAATAGAAATGCTAAAATACCATTCGGATATTTTTTTACTTTAATAAATTATTTTATTCATTGCTGTAGCTCTGTTAAGATTTAAATATCAAAATTCTGCTCACTGTTTCCAGAACCTTCTATTTCTCGTTAAATTGTGTAACTTTTCTCAAACTGTTGCCCAGGTTCAAGACCTTGTATTTTGATGATGGGAAGATGGGGGAAAATTATTTATGTCTAAAAACAATGATTCACTCTGCTCTTTACATTGCTATGTTTCGAAAAAAAATCCACTATCACACTATTTATGTGGATCTGGTTGGTATAATTCAGAGCTATCACTTCTGATGGTTTGAACTATTTTCTTTAATATTGAAAATGTATAAGAAAATGAGAACAGCGTTTAAGAAAGTACAAATGTATGCACTTAAAGAGAGATACACACTCAGAAAACAGCTATTTGGTGGCTATGAAATGCGAGCCCCATCATCAGTGCTCAAAAACACATGACCAAAACAGCCAAGTGAACGGAAATGAAAGACGAGCAGAATAAATAAGACCCAATGGGTATAAGGAACAAATAAGACAAAATCGAATATATTGGGTCTTATTTATTCTGCTCGTCTCTCATTTCCGTTCACTTGGCTGTTTTGGTCATGTGTTTTTGAGCACTGATGATGGGGCTCGCATTTCATAGCCTCCAAATAGCTGTTTTCTGAGTTTTTCAAGTGTATCTCTCTTTAAGTGCATACATTCGTACTTTCTTAAACGCTGTTCTCATTTTACTCATTTCACAGTGCAAAGTTTTCGACTGCTTTTTTACAATGAAAATATATGTTCTGGCAAGTTTTTATCGCTGGAAAATGTTTCTCAAGTTTAATAATAAGTAAATTAATCTAAAATTGTTTCTTCAGCTTTGGATGCATATTGTCTGCTCCTCATTTATGAAAAATTGTTCCATGCATTTCAAAGGGAACATCTGAGCTTTGACGAAGTGCTAGAATCTTGCTCATCGCATGTTCCCAAGAAGAAAGTTAGAAAAAAGAAAAAACCTGTAAGTTTCTTTTTTTAGCACCCGAAGGACCTCCGATGCATGTTACTGCTAACCTACTCTGAATTTTTATCATTTGTATTCAGTTCTGTGTTGTAGATTATTTCATTGAAGCTTCATTTTTTATTTTGCGCTTTTGTCAAAGCAAGGTATTAAATATTCTTGAAAAAGTTGATTTTTCACTGTCATTCTTATCTTGAAATGACGGAATGCCCATGAAGCTGGGTCACAGTTGCTAAAATGATTGTTTTCTGTTTTTTCAACAGTTGATGTTAAGGAAACATTTTCCGCTTCTGCAGTAAAACTTCAAACTAACTTAAAATTTTAAAAACTACTGGTTTTATTGAAAATCTACTAACAATGCAAACTGTTTTGTCCTTTTTTTTTCTGTTGAACGGACTACATTTTTGTTAGACTAGTTCTAAGTATCCAAGTTTCAGTTTCTTGGTTTGTGCTCCCTGATGAAGAACGCTTTTCTCTACAGTATGCAATGCACCAACAACCTAGTTAGACCATTCAGAGACTGTAGTTTTGTCCTTATTGCGGACTCATCCGTCTGGATTTGATAGTGTCATTTCAATGAAGCTGAAAGTGGCAACTAACTGGTAGCTAAAATAAATTTTGCACACCAGCAAGAGACCATAGCAATGGTTCGGTTCAAGTCGCTGTTTGATGACGGCAAGGTCTGAAATATTGGGAGGCCAAAAAGTAATGTTGTTTTTTTCAAACAAATTAATTGTTAAAAGTTTTAAGTTTAAATCAACGAGATGTGATTATTCTTGTTATCTGAGGCCTTTTGCGATCTAGTCGTAAGTTTTAAATCCCGGATGGAGGAAAAAAAAACTAGTTTTGGAACAAAATACAGTCGACGCTCGTTGTAACGACCACACGTTATACAGACCATCCTTATATAACGACCGGTGAGAAAACCCCCAACTGTATCCCAATATACTCTATGTTCCACCTCTTATAGCGACCACTCGTTATAAGGACCGTTTTCTGTTGGACGGAGATGGTGGTTATATCGAGCGTCGACTGTATCTTGAAATGGTATCTTAGATACAAGCCAAAGTTTAACCTTAGGTACCATAATTCTTTTTTCTTTAAAGGACGGGGTTGAAACCTTCACTCGAACCCTTTGGAGCCGGGGATTTTTTCAAGGTTTCATACGTCTGGTACGACAGTTTATACCTTCTCTTTTCAATGGAGAAGAAATCTGTGGTTCAACTGTCGTGCTACCTGGGTCGAAAGAAAAATTTCCAAAAAACAGCCCAGATCCAAAAGGTTAAAGCTTTTTTTTTCCATATATGGTTCACAATAAAGGGAAATCAGATGGTGCAATGCCAGATTAGTACTAAGGGTGGAGCAGTCGGATTTCCCTTTCTTCCGATCTCTGAAGCACTTTCTATTACACAAAAACTTGAACATTTGACCTGTATCCAAAATGCCATTTCAAGATATTTTGGTCCAAAAATCGATTTTTTTAATAGGGTTGGTTCAGGTAAGTGGGCCACCCCCTTAAAACTGAAATACGCATAGTTTTTATACTTTTTTATACTGATCATGTTATATTAATGTGATTGGTTTTGCATGTATTTAGGTTTCATGAAAATTTGTTTTAGATCATATAACTTATGTCAAAAAAATTTCCAAAAATTATTTTTGTGAGTTCAAGCAACATTTTTCAAAGAATAGGTTCGAGGTTAGTTTTTATTATTTTTCTATGTTCATTTAAGTTTTCTTGTAGAGTTTAACATGAAGTACACATTGCAATAGGAATTTTTACGCAAAGTAATATTAATGAGTGTTTAAGAGGGGTCCCACTTATCCCGTAGTTTTTCCCTATTAGGGTAAGTGGGTCCCTACGCTATAGGGTAAGTGGGTCCTCTCACTATAATGATGATTTCAAAATGAAAAGCAGTTCTTGCCTTGTGCAAAGGGTTAATAGAAAGAATAGAAAAAGGTACACTTTTTATTGGTTTGATGTAGGTGATGTTTGAATTTAACTGAGGAGGAAATGATAATGTTTCTCCCTCAGCAAACTTCAAATAGACGCTGCCATTAAGTATTTCCTTTTTTTTTCAACCTATCAGTTTTTTATAAGCAAAACTGACCTTAATCTACTCTGTTACGTTTATTCAGCACCAATTTATGTGTAAAAGCAAAAAATATGCCTAACGGCTTTTAATAAACTTAACAGACAGGAGAAATTCAGTATGCGTGTATTCCGCTTTATAATTTTCTGTGTCATACACATTTAAATATATGTAGATATCTCGTTAATGGATACATTTACAAAAAAATATTTCCTACTAAAATTTTACATACTTTGTCAAGTCGGACCCACAAACCCCTTTTTAGATATGCTCACTTTAAATATGAATAAATGGGGGGTGGCCCACTTACCCCTTCCTGGTGGGTAAGTGAGTCCCCTACGTCATTTTTTAAAGAATGCAATAGTTAAAAATATTTAAAGTATTTTTTTTAGGAAATAATGCTGAACTTGTGTTAGTTAATAAAGTCCAAGATAAAATAAGTCAACAAGTTTAAACTGTTTTGCTTTAAAACTGTTGTATAAAGCTTTAAAACCAACTTTTCTAAAAAGGGGACCCACTTACGCTAACCAACCCTAATCTATCCGAGATTTAAAACTTACTTCTGGATGGGAAAAAGGCCCCAGATAACAAGGATGATTACAGCGCTAATCTATATACATAAATGACTACTTTTGTATGTATGTCCGGGGTAATCTTCAAAACTACTGGATCGATTTTAACCATTTTTTCACCGTAGATAGCTACATTAATAGGAATCGAGATAGGCTATAATTTGTTTCTAAAACACTTAGTTTTAAAAAGTTATTATAAAAAACAGTACATTTCATATAGTTTCCCCATTAAATGATTAAATTTTCAGTCCATTGTTGCAAAAATTTGTTGCCTTACAACAACAATATTAATAGTGATCATAATGAAAATTTCGAACCAAGGGTTCTCTAGAGTAAGTATGAAATTTATTGCTTTCTTAGAATTTTTATATTCATTTATGCCAACAATTGATACCAGGTTACATAAAAAGAGAATTGATTTTGGCAACAATTAGAAAATAGAAAGTGATTTTTTGGAAAATCACACGGATACAATAAATAACGCATTTAAGTTTGACTTCACGTTCTCCTTCACACCCAGTTAATCTACCGCATGCAAAAAATACCTTTGAGAAATATGATTTTACTGGGCTTAGTTGAAATTCATATATTTATTTACTTGGATTTGGCATGTTGCATTTAAACCCGTGCGACGCCGGGCACATCGGCTAGTTTAAAATAAAAACATTTAATAATTAAATCTGTTTGAAAAAAAAAAAAAACATTACCTCCCGGTCTCCCCCTAACTGGACTGTTGGTGTATTGCATGCGGCTCAAGGGAGGGTAACTCATAGCTATGAAACTGAGTTTACTGCTTCCATCACGAACGCGTCTCAGCTGACATGTAGCCCTCCGTTGACAGGGATTAAAATCTTCCGCGGATCTGCGATTTTCCGCTCTTTTTATTTTTTCTTCCCGCGATCTAAAAGTTAATGTTGCATCATGTTTAGAAAAAAATGTTTTCATTTATTGGTGAAATAAAGCATAAAATAAGTTGATTTAAAGTAGTAGAGGTTGAAATTACTTGCAACTTCCAAAATAATGGAAACGTAAGTTTCTGTTGTAAAAAGTAGAAATTAAGAAAATTCAGCTTCAATTTTCGACATCTTGGTAAAAAAAAATTTCTAAAAATAATTTTGATCTCTAAATGTTATCAAAATAACAAAAAGACCATGCAATATTAATTAGAACCCCACCCCCCATTTTTTTATGTTTCTGTATTGTTTTGTATGGCTTAAAAAGATAAACAGTAAATTAGCAAAAAAAAAGGTTTTGAAAATAGCTAAAAAGCCTTCAATCTTCTGTTTTTACGTTCAATTTCATGGTAAAAATTAAGAGAGCTCTCATGACTAATTTTGCATAATATTGGAAAAAAAAATCTGTCCAAATGTTAAGCTGCACAATTTTTCCTCTTTTTTGACTTTGAGCTGTTTTTATCCCTCTGTCGGGATCCTCCCCAGGAAGAAGTGGTGCACCCCCCGAGGCCCGTCTCCGCGTTCAGGGTGGTGGCAGACAACATGGCGCAGGGGGTCGGCAGGTACCTCCGCATCTTCGGTGCAGACGTCCTCTTCCTCACCAACGACGATGACCACATGCAGGCCGTCAAGGTGAGGCACTCGAATTCAAAACCTACATTCTTGGTTTGTTATTAGCCATCGACTATCCCGAGTAGCATCCACTCATCGGATTTTGCTCCATCGAACTCCTCGCAAACCGATCCCGTGACGCACGATGACGTCGTTCCGATCGGTATCCGAGCGCGGTTTTCCATGAGCTAGTTTTCATCGGAAAGCGATATCCTTCCCGTCCACTTTCCCGATGAAAATGAGCCGAGCAACCAAAATTCATCGGCACGGGACTGCACTGCTCGTAAGTTGCTCCAAATCTCATCGTATTTCGAGCAAAACTCATCGGATTTTGCTGCTCGGATTATGTTTGCCCGGTGAGACATGTCGGAGCAATTCCCGATGAGAACTCATCGAATCCGATCGTCGGCCGATGAGAATTTCATCGGGTTTCGATGAATGGCCGATCGTCGGCCGATGAGATTATGCTGCTAGGGATACTCTGTGTAATGCTCAAAGTAAAATTAATTTCCCACTCTCTGCACTTTTCCCCTGATGGTTCTCATAGTTACGGCGCTACGGACTTTTTCCCCACTTAGCTTTTGCAACAATGGTTAAAATTCCTTTGTGCGTGAACTATTATTCAATTGTAAATTCAACGTTAATAAAGACCAACATTCTCTTAGGAATTTTTGTTCTTTTATGTATGACTAGATTTGTTAAAAAACGTTGAGAAATAACAGAGACAAGAGGGTATAAATAAAAGCGTGGGCCTCATTCGATAAACATAAAACAAATGAAATGCCTCAACAGCAATGCATGAAAACAGAGTGGAGCTGTTTTCTTTCGTGCGGTTTCCATGGAGACGACGCACATTTTCTAAACTTGATACGCCTATTTCAAAGTTACCGAGTATAGCTCTTCACTTACTTACTTAACCCATTTGCGCCCAAATTTTTTTTTAATGAAAAATTGTAAAAAATCTTTTGAAGTTACATTTTAACTTCATAAATAGAGTAAAGATAAAGTTTTGTTCACTTGCAGTAATTCATTAATATACTTCAAAAAAAAAAAAAATGACAGAAAAGAAAACCTACATTGGTAATGTTTTACTGATTCTTTTAAAATATTTTTTGCATTAAACTTTCAACATTTAATGGACATTCAATCGATAGATCTTATAAGGAGATCAGATTTTTTAGTTTTAGAGCTCCATTTTTAGTACTACTTATTTATTTTTTATTTTGTTTTCAACAATGATTTTTTAATTTTTCGTTTACTCATAACTTTGAAAACAACAGCTTCAGAGCTCCAGTTCATTTCATTTTCATACTAATAAATGCTCATTTTTTCTTTTAAACAAACAACAACTTAAAGTGCAACTGAGTGCGTTTACATATTTTCGTCAGTTCTGTTCACTTTGATGCAATTAATGACCCAAATAATTTCAAAGAAGTGTAGAAATGAGTTCTTCATTAAATTTCTCCATAGAAGAATTAAATGTTTTCCACCAATTTTCTAACTGTTCACAATAAACCAAAAAAGAAAGAAACATGATGGCCAGATTAATTATTGTTTACTTCATTTATTTGCTCTCAATCCATAGATCTTGAATTCAAGATATTAAGGAGGTTTTTCCTGTTGTAATTTTTTAAACATTTATTTCAGATTGCCCAAGCTGAAGACAGAGTCATTTTAACATCTGGAAGAGCGTATGAAAAGGCAAGTAAAACTAAAACGAAATGTTAAGACTATTTTTGTTTAAAGAAGCAAAGCTCTTAAATCTTATTGACTTACGTAAATTGTGTGTGTATTTTTCTCTCCAATGAAACTGAAAAGTAATTTTTTGGCTACAGTTGACTTGTTGCAACAAGAAATGCGACTTTGAAATGTTTCCATCATGCACTGTAGCAATTGCTTTTTTTGTAATATTTATTGTACATGTTCTTTTTCCAAATCCACGAAAGTAGTCGAGTTGGGGACAAAAAACCTCTTATATAGCAAAGAGAGCCAAAAAAACTGGTAGCTAATGTGAAATTAGAATACCAGCGAGCGACCGCACTTAGTACGGTACAACTCGTAAATTTTTCAGGCAGAGCGCAAAGGAGGATTTTTGCCTCCAACTCGACTACTTTCGTATTCCATGCTGATGAGAGCAGAATAAGCTCGAAACAGCTGTCCATGGATCGAAATGGTCGAGTTGGCGGTGTATTGCAGACTAAGGGCCATGCTCCACATCGACGTAAAGCAGAAAAAATAGACAGAAGCGTAAAATGGATTCAATGGTATTCCTATGGAAATTACCCGGATTTTCGGTTTCTGCCTTCAGCTTCGGTCGCGTTTTACGCTGATGTGGAGCATGGCCCTAAGAAAGTTTATTGCTTCTTTGAACATACCTGACAGTTCAATCACGTAGTTGATCCTTTTTGTTGAGTAATTGGCTGGTGTGTATGATTCAATAATTAACCAAAGGATCCAGAAAGAATATATCATGCGCGTGCTGGCTGAGATATGACAATGCTTCCAAAGCATCATCAAAACCGAGCATGTGAAAGGTTGCTTACAATTTGTTCTATTGCTGTCAATATCGAGGAACGAGAATTACCTCTTAGTTATTTCCTGGTACGAAACAAAATATTACTGGGTCGTGTTAAAATAGTGCTTGTACCTGAAGTTGATATGATCTGCGACTTACTTGAAGAGTTTTTTAAATTACTTTAAAACCTGTTTTCAACTTCTTTATTTGATATTATTCACAGTTCAGTCTGGAATACTTAATTAAGTAAGTCCTTATCACACACATCATGTGTTTATTCTGCATAGTCAAATTCCATACAATAGCAAAATTTGCTCGTTCATCCTGCTAAACACTTTGTATATCCGTTGCAGTCAATAAGGATATTAATGTTAGAAAAGTGAGATGCTTCTTTACACCACTCTATCCCTAGTACTACCAGATTTTTCACGCTGGCGCAGAGCAGCGTGCGTTTAGAATAAATAATTCATCCAATAGCTAAAACTCTTAGTGAAATTAGTTATTGTTCTGAAAGAAAGATGGTACACATGGGACATAATTCTTAGTTGAGGTTTGAAAAATATTGCAGCCTGAAAATATTTTACTGTGAAAATTTTCTACAACTCTACACTTCTTTTAAAATTCTATTTACAACAGATTTTAACAGATAATTTTTGAGATAAATATCTTGATTACCTTGGGAAGCTATTTTTTTTCTTAGCTATTTATTTTATTTTCTTCAATCATTTGATTTAAACCACCAGTTTTAATCATTTGTTTGAAATCAACGTGTTCTGAAATTTACAATGGCCTTTAATCTGTTTTCCTTTCGCAGCTGCGTGGCTACATGCCAGAGGGTATGTGCTTCTCTGTGCCGAACGAAGTCAACGCAAAGCAACAGGCTGCGATTGTGTTGAAGCACTTCAACATTCAATGCAATGAATCGGACCTGTTTTCACGTTGCTCGGTAATGCATTTCTTTACGTCTATTACTTTGAAACTCTTCTCTTAAAAATCACACTAGTGATTCAATTTTAACTTATAACTGGATTCCTTAACTTATGTGTTATAAGGTCTTTTCTTTTCTTTTTTTTTTTAATATTTAGTTTCTAGCTGAGCCATTCCTTTTTTTCTGTTACGGTAAGTGTTGCGGATCATTTAAATACCAAGTGGGTAGGTAAATATTTTATGGGGTACTTACCCGAGACAAGGGTAAGTCCCCAAAAAATGGTTTTATGAAAAATGGAAAAATTGTATCTTAGTAAAATGTTAAAATGTGTAAAACTGATACAAACACAAGGTTGCCACTCTTGCAGGAGGAAGACTCCCTGTATTTTCTGTGCATGAAATTGTACATGAATATATGCATTGTTTTAGAAATCAGACATTTAAAAAAATGTTTTTTTTTTTTTTTTTTGCTTATTCTTGAATGAGATACTTTCATGTCCGGTAAAGGACGGCATCTTGTTTTGACAGAAACTTTCTCAGCCATGGCGGAGAAAATTTAAAGTTTTGAATTTCACTCAGAGAAACAGAACCACGGGCGCCAAGAGCCATCGCGGGGCCCTTGCCAGTTTAATCTCCGGGTTCCCCCCTAAATCTAATAAAAATTATACTAATTTGAGTCAGCCAAAAATATAAAAAAACCCTTTTTTTTATTCAATTTACATTCAGGCAAAATTGGGAATGTATTTTCCAAAATAAGATCATTATTTCGTCAGCTATTCCACAAACCCTTTAGTTGGAGTCCTCTGAATATGGATCCCTTAAAAAAAAAAGAATCAAATGATAGAAATTTGGTGCCCCCATTTGTCGGGGGCCCCGAATAAATCAGCCTCTGAATGTTGATTACCTTGCTATATACCTTATTGATAAAACATGCTTGTCACAAAATATGTGATTTTTTCTTGAAGTTCATTTCAAAGTTCGATTACTTGTCAGGTATGTAATGGAAATGAGTATCAGAGCATTGCCAGCGACGAGCTCCACTCGATGAGGAGCGGGTCCTCCGACCACGAGTCCTACGGCGGAGCCCCCATCCAGCTCTCTGCCCTCTCCGAGCAAGTGTTCGAGCGAGTGAAGACATTTCTGGTTTGTGTCAACTGCGGGAAGGTGTACTGGGAAGGCAGCCACTACACTCGCACCAAGGAGCATTTGTCCGAACTCATAAATCTGGGAGAGGGCTCACGAGGAAATATTTACGAAGTAAGTGTGTTTTTTGAATTATTATACTCTGTGTGACGAGAGTTGGCGTGTCAAAGCCAAATTAATTCC
The DNA here is from genome assembly GCA_038373865.1 of Uloborus plumipes. Taxonomy (NCBI): domain Eukaryota; kingdom Metazoa; phylum Arthropoda; class Arachnida; order Araneae; family Uloboridae; genus Uloborus; species Uloborus plumipes. Next base: position 51,093 of record JAXGGA010003227.1, on the reverse strand, counting down.
CCACTCTCCTCCTTATGGTTGTCATAGTTATGGCAATATGGACTTTTTTACCACTTGGCTTTTGCAGCAATAGTTAAATGCAAAACTGCTAATTATTTCGTGCATAAACTTTTGTTCTATTGAAAAATCAAATTTAGTGAAGCACAACTTTTTCTTAGAAATGTGTGCTTTATTTATGAACGCCTAGATTTGTGGAAAAAGGTTTAGAAATAGTTGAGGTGTGAGGATGTAAATGAAAGCATAAGCCTAATTCAACCTAACATAAGATAAATGAAATGCTTAAACAGCAGTCCATGAAAAAAGGAGTAGAGCTTTTTTTTTTTTTGTACGGTTTTCATGGAGACGACGCAAAATACTTTAAAGTAGCAAAGTATAGTACACTTACAGAGGATCTAACTTAACCTTTATTTATTCATCATCTGCACTATATGTATTACTTTTTGATACAATGTTTGATTCACCTTGCTCCCTTTTTTGCATTTTTTAACTGTGCCTCCATGCCCCTTTAAAGTTTAAAAAAAATCTTTACCATAAAAACCAACTTTTTCAAAGGTAAAGGGTTTATGCAAATCTCGCCTTAATGTTTTTAGAATAATTTTTTTAACTAAATAAAAAAGTTATTTTTTTAAATTTACAAAATAATTACTATTGAAAAATACTCAGTTTTGTATGTATATTGTTTGTTAAAAAGTACGTTTTCTATTACAAAATTTTCAATAAAAAGTGCCTTTTTAATAGAACTGAAGTGCCCTTTAATCTGGAAGCGCCCTACCCTTATTTTGGTTTGGGGGGGGGGGGGGACTATTACCTGTTCAAAATTGTTAAGATAATTTAATAAATAATAATCTATAATTCCATCATGCTCCAGTCTCAATTTCAGACTTTTTACTGTTACATTTTGCAAAAATGTTTCGATCAGTGAACAGTTGATCACTCAGAAATAAATATAAGCACATATTAATCTATCTCAATGTCTATTATACTCTGTAATGAGAGCTGGTGTGTCTGAGTAGAATTACTTTCGCACTCTCCGCACTTTTCCTCTTATGCTTGTCATAGTTACGGCGCAAAGGACTTTTTGCCTACTCAGCTTTTGCAACAATGGTTAAATGCAAACGATTAAAATTTGCTTTGTGCGTAAACTATTATTCAATAGAAAAAAATAACGTTGATAAAGAACAAGTTTTTCTTAGAAAATTGTGCTTTATTTATGTATGCCTAGATTTGTACGAGAGTGTTTAGAAATAACTGATTTATGAGGATGCAAACAAAAGCGTTAACCTAATTTGATGAGCATAAGATAAATGAAATGCCTCAACAGCAGTGCAGTGCATATAAAAAAGTGGAACCGTCTTCTTTCTTTCATACGGTTTTCATGGAGACGACGCAAAATTTCCAATCATGATACGCCTATTTTAAAGTAACAGAGCAGTGTACTATTGGCTTTCCTTTCAGTTCTTTTGTGACAATGTGTTGTTTGTGTAGGTCCTAGAAGAATCAAAGTGTGATAAAGACGCTCCTGTGTGCAACTCGCCTGAAGAAAAAGAAACAAAAGACGAAGCCGAAATCAGGCACAGCTCTTCAGCGAGAACTATAATGCATTTTGAAGAATATTCATCGGAAGACAGTATCGATGACATAATGTTTTGTTGAAAATTACCATTTTTTAAATACCGGTTTTAATTTGTAATAAAATGATGTATATACACTACATTAGTTGGCTTTAAAAACATAAAAATGTTCACATCACTAACAATGCAAAATAATGCGACAAAAAAAACTTGGCTTAAATTTATCCATCAATTACTTTATTTGACTTGTTTAGGATCAAAACCCATCTAGTCCATTTTTTATAAAAAATAATTTTATTCTTAAAAATATAAGTGTAAAAGCTCTTTTACCAATCGCTTAAAGGTAATGGATCAAAAACCACTAGATCTCAACAAAAAGCGAACATAAAGAAAGGGTCAAACATTGACATAAAGTCAAAATCCTTTAGATCCATTGTTCCATCTTGGGAACGATGGATTTTAAGAAATGGACAAGTTTTGATTCTAAGAGACTCTTCTGCACTGAAGATCTGCACATTACTTTTCCGTTAGAAACATTTTTTTTAAATCAAAGTGTATAATAATTATAATTAAAATCATAGAACCTTGGTTCCTTGAAAATCAAATCCAAAAGCCATGGAATTTGCATTTATTGTGCATATTTTCTACTTCAGTAACTGCAAGAATTGTTTCACCTCCTGCTTTCTCTTTTTTTTTTTTCTATTATGTTCCATGTAAAGTTACTTTTCTTTCAATTATATAAAAACATTTAGATGAAAACTATCTTTGCCTAACCTCCCCTAATATATTTTGTTAACTATCATAAATAAATTATGTAATTTCAAAAGAAAAGTTGAAAGCATAAATGGAGACAAAATCTTTATTGGATAATTATTTTACCATACATAACTTGATCAAAATAAAACCATAGTTTTGAAATATATTTTACAAATACATTAACATAATTATAGTTTTGAATGGGAGACAAAAAAAAAATCCCTTTATTATAATATTGGCACAACAAAATTAATACTCTAAGTCCCAAGTATAGCTTCAATATTCAGCTAAGTTGACAGTCATATAATTTCACTGCATCACAGAAATTCTTAACTTCAGCAATTGACTGTAATTTCAAATTTTGGCATGATAACAAAACGGCAATAAACCACTGATGATGCTTATGCTGGAAATATTAATTCAATTCGAGCAAAAACTCGTACATTTTACAATAGAATTTTATGCAGTCATTACAAAAAAAAAAAAAAAACCCTGGCCACAGACTACTTACTATTAATTTCACTTACAAATCATTTCTCTTCTTTATTTCTATGCATAAGCAAACATTACTGCAATATGTAATGAATCAAAAAGATGAAACATTAGTATATACATAAATACACGTGAACAAAACTCAAAAACAAATGGACTTCCAAAAATAATCTCAATGCATAATAAGTACGATAAACTGAGTATAAAAAATTTTGCTCAAAAAGCCGTTCATTGACAAATTATACTAAAGCAGATACGAAATCAGTCGCATGCAGGCACACAAAAAAAAAAAGGGAATTTTTAATGACAAACTTATTTAAAAGCAATTTACAAGTCCCTCGCCGCTCATGGTAGTGGTAGCTAAGCTAATTATTATATTTACACTAAAAATATTTCATAAGTAATGTAAAAGATGGCTTTCAAATCAGTGTTAGAGACAAGAATTTAAATCAAGGCGGCCATTTTCGGGATCAAAATGAGCAACCCAGGAGCCATTTTTAAGGTATTAAATTTTTATGTATACAAATATAAAGAGGTATTTCAAAAAAAAAAAAAAAAATATATATATATATATATATATATATACAATGCTAGTAGCATATTTTAAAAATAGTCTAAAATATATATAAGAAAATGGGGTTTAAAAACCAATTGAATTGCATTTGAAAATTTCTTTTAAATTTAGCATTTGGATTAATCACAGGTTTTAGACGAAAAAAAGCTCCAATGCGGTTCAAAATGTTAGGCATTAAATCAAAATGTTTAGTCCCAAAATGTGACTAAAGAATGCATTTTTCTAACAATGCTTTTAATAAATAATGGAAACTGTAAAATAGTTGGACTTGAGTAACATGTATTTTTAGAAAATAATTTAAAATTAAAAGCATTCATGTTCATAAAACAAATGTTTGAATCAGTATATTCTACAGCGACGCTCTAAGTAATTTCTTATTGTATTATGATTAATAACATTTTATTCATAAATTGAAAAAAAATAAGCCTTTAAACACATTCATCCCAGCATTTTTTATTTTTTAATGACATTAACTGCCGGAACATGGAACAGGCCTTAAAGATTTCAATACCTCCCAAAACACAAGGGTTTTTTTTCTCCATCAGACAAAAAGGTTGCAACCTTTTTATTTTGTAAAAAAATAAATTATGTGTATGTGATGTGAATTTTAAGAGATTGCATCATATTTTCTGACAAAATTTAGCTGACCTCTTTGCAAAATAATATCACTATATATCACTTTTTGAATAAACATTGAGATTAAATGTAAGCATTTTCAATTTGTATCTATCTGGATAAATACAAAACAATGCCTATAAAAAAGTTGTAAAAAAAAAACTTTTCATTTATTTAAAAAAAAAAATCTTTTTTTTTCTTTTCCCGTCAACCTTAATTATCAAATATGCATCACCTAGCTTCTAGTACAATTTAAACTACTTAGCATAAACACCAATGCTATTTTGATGCCTACTGAAGTTTACCTAACAGTTTAGACCTATTCACATAAAAAATTCAAAAATCAAACAGTAAACTATTGGAATGATAACACAATAATTAAACAGTGTTTAATCGTTTTATAACAAATATTTCAAGTCATTTTATAAACATCAAAATGTGAACAGAACACTATTTACTTTTCAAGTCTAAAGTTTTGATGGACGCTTGCTTCAACATTGAAAACTTGATCAATTAAGTACTGAATAATTTTGCCTTTATTCTGCGCGACTGTGTGCTTCATCTCTTCAATCTTCTTATTTGTGCTTTCTTCTATAAGTGCTGCATTGCTTTCTTTGGATCCCATGTGCTGTTAAAGTTATTGAAAAAATGAGTAAATAAAAACATTGGAAGTTGCCTGTTTTTAACATCATACATGACTAAAATCGGAAAAACTCTGCGAAAACAACATTAAAAAATCTTTAATGTAACATTCAACAAATAAATCCCAAAATTTTAAGCCTAAAAATACATTTTAACATTTTTCGAGCTGTTAACCGGGGAATTAGCTATTTCTCAACTCGTTTCACAATGAGGACCATTTTTTTCGCAGTGATAAGTAATATCACACCTCAAATAATAAATCACACCTCAGTAATATCACACCTCAAATAGGAACCAAAAAGTATTTAAGTCATAAATTTATTACTAATAAAAATATATAAAATACTGAAATTTACAATAAGAATATTCAAATCAGAAAGTTATTACTAACATGTAAGATACTGAAATGCAGACTAAAATGAATCCAAATTGTGGCAGCTCGAAGTATAGATCATGCAGCGCCCGTTTTCCCGTTAATAGCGCTCAAGTTACAGATTACAAGAACATGAAAATTCATGACGCATCGACAATATGATGGCATATATATAACCACTCTAAGATTTCATAGATAAGAACAAGGTAGAACGTGATGCGTTCAATATATTACGATTAATTTCCATGACGAAAAATTTCGTCATGCCCATTGCTGTAGGCTTTTATGTATGACAAAATATTTCATCATACCCAGTTAACAGGTTAAAAAGAATTTTCAAGCAGTTATCAAGGTTTTTAAAAAATGGAACCATGCCCTACTTTATACATGCCCCAAAATAATTATCGCATCTTATTAATTTTGGTCTCATTGGAAAGCTTGCGTCCTTCTAAAGGTTTTCAAATTACAAAGCGATATTTTCACCCATAAAAAAAGATACAGGCATTTTTAAGTTAGGAAATATCAGTTTTAAATTGTATTTTAAAAATCCTTTGCACGAGCTTGAAAGAAATTAATTAGCGTAAAAGAAGAAAAAGGTGTTGCCATTTTTTCTTGAGTATGTACAAATAAAATTCTTGCTTTTGCTTTTAGGCGTTCCCCGTAGCGGGGGATTTAAAACACTTTCGGCAATTTAAAAATTTTGTGTACTGCATGCAGGAAAAATATGGCCTTAAATCTAATCAGGACTTTCAGACACAAGCGTCACTTGACAAAACTTTTACTCTCAATGTAGCCCCGTGCAAAGCCGGGCGACGCAGCTCTAGTTGAAAATAAATCATCCAAATTCAAATCAGAAGTATCATCTGCTCTTTGGTCAGGTGTGACTAGAATTTTGAATAAACATCCAGTCCAAGGTCGACGCAGTTTGATATACTGGGTGTCCATAATTAAACAACTCTGCTTCATACAGTTGTCTAGCAGCAAAACTATAGTTCAGAAATTTACGAAATTTTGTGTACAACATTATGAAGAAATGGGAATATGTTTGAGTGAATAAAAAAAAAGTAAAAAATTTCATTACCAGAGAGTGCATTCTTATTAATTATACATTTATGATGGTTTTAAAACAATTTTGCATCAAAACACTACGGCTATCATTTTTGTCTACCTACTGGAATCGTGAGGTCGCATATTCTATACATTAATCCCCGGCCTCGGTCCATGTCACTTTTAGCATTGGAAGCGTTTGAAAGATCTCTTAAATTATGATAAGCCTCGAACTTCACCTGATCTTAAATATAGCATTTGTTCATAGCGTGTCCCAGATTATACTGCAGTCAACTGTTTCATTAAAAATGCTTCCTGGAAATGAAATTTTGAATTTTGTTAATTTCAGCGCAATAGTTTTTCAGCCAGACAACTTTAAAGTAGGGACAAGGGACATTCTATACTGTTTCACAGAAAAGAAGAAATTTACAGAACAGTGAAACTTTTGGAAAAATCTACTAAGATTTAACTGGTGTTGGTACAGACTCCAATCAGAACAGATTGAAATTGAAACTTTCTTGGCTCTTGAAATCGCTCCAATTATGTAATGTATTTTTTTTTTTTTTTAAGTGAGGGAGAAAATGCAGAAAATTTTGTTTTTCATACGGAAGGGCAAAGAATGGGAATAAAATGCTAAAAGATTAGCAGTCCTGCTTCCTAGACCCAAAAAACCTCATTCTCTCCCCCACTTTCCTGTAAATAAATTTGCAGATTTACATGTAACTAAATACATTGTGAGCAAGGGAACCAAAATGATATTTATGATAGGCCATAAATTTATTTCACACAGCGTTCAACCTGTTTACAAGATATTTTCACATTAGAGCACAATGCTGCAAAGGACGGTTATTATTAAAGGCCCTCATTGCTATGCAAAAAGAAGGTCAGAAGGACTTTTTAACTGAATATATTCAAAGGGGGAAACTGGATGTCCCTCCCGTAGTGCTGTGTTTACATTCTCTAATGATTTATAGAAATAATTGAGAGTTCCATCATCTTTCATCTCAAAAAAACCTATCTCTGAATTTCTTCATTATTTTCTTCAGGCCCTTAGAACCATAACTTTTTTATGCTATGACTAGAATTTCTTTAAAGCTACTAGTACTACAGAGTCACCTTTCTCTTATTTCATTTCAAGACTCATAAACGGTAGATTTTTTTTCTTAATCCAAACCATTTCTCCCATTTTCAAACATATTCAATTTTCATTTGAAGTATTCTAACTAGTGGTTCTTTTTTGCTACAGAATTATGAAATTTGGACTTTGGACTGCTAATTTAAATTACCTAGTTTATAGTTCATTGTTCGATTAGGCATCTTACAAATAAAATTAAAGAATTATTGGCTGACTCGTATTTAAAATTGGCAGTTTCTCAAAGAAATAAAAACAATGACGGAATTTGCAAAAGGCTAAAAGCAAACCCGCAAAATTTAATACACACCAGGGGTCAATTCAGACTAAAATCGGGTTCATTTGTGGCCCCTTCACAAAATTCTTTATCCTAAAAGTGGTCATTTCACAAAACTTTACTTACAAAAAGGTCATCACTTTAATGCTGAATCAATTTGTCTCACAATAAAACATCAGTAAAAAAAAAAACTCTCGCTTCCAAGTCATCCTCAATGAAGTCCTCTAGACCAAAGGAGTTTCAGATTAAATTTGTGATAGCTACACATACCCTATACACACACTATGACAGAATTTTCGCTTTGCCAAAAATATACAAAAATTAGTTTGTTTTTCACAAAAAGCAAAAATAATTACTAGTTTTCACAAAAAGTAAAAACAATTACTAGTTTTCACAAAATGCGGGCTAAAAAATAAAAACCTGAATTGGCCCCCTGAAACACATAGTTATTGGGATGAAAAAATAATTAAAAGTCTAGTTTAAGATAGTATGTGTTAAAATTGATGTTGGTGAGGTTTTGGACACACTAAATACGATGGTTTTTACATTCCTGTCTCTAAGTATATTTTCAGAGAAATATGTTATGAAAATTATCAAAAGCAAGATAAAATGTATTGAAGCAATAATTTACTGAATGGAAAAATTCAAGTACATATAGTGAACAACATATTAAACTTAATTATACACATGATTTTAATCTAGTTACAAAAAAGTTACAATTCTTCTTGAAAGATTTCAATTAGTGTGCATGAGATATTTTAAAAATAATTCTAACCTAATTTTCCCATAGTTATACATATGTGCAAATGAGGGAGTTCAAATATAGTGCAATAATTGCAAAATAAATGACAACTTTTCAGTTGAAAAAAATATATATATACATATTTAAGGCTTTTGTACAGCTTTGGTGTAGTTTTTATAGTTCTTCTCTTGACTGTAGTCATAAAATGACTACAGTCAAACCTCACAAATTTGAATATGCTTAACACAAATTAATGCTAAGGCGACCAATATTTCCGATCCAATCATACTATTTGTTGTGTTTTATCCAGACAAAACCAACTACGGTTAAGGCAAATTAATTTTGAAGGCTTCTTGGAATTTGTTTTAACAAGGTTTGACTGTATAGCTGTTATATCTAATATGAAATATCGCAAAAAATAGTGAAAGAAGTAAAGTAATGATTACATAACACCATATTCATTTTGTATCATACAATTAAAAAGCTGGTTCTCTTCAAAGAATTTAAAATTGCACACATTTACTTCATTCAAAGGATCTATGTATGGGTTAATAAACTTTTTTTTCCTGTAGTATAGATCTGTAAATTTTATGGTATGTACCAAAAAACCATCTAATTATTTTTTGCTAAAACTGAACTTTATCAATTTTTGAGAAGTACGATAAATTTTTATTTTTTTGCATTGAAGGTTGAAAATCGCAACCTGAGCCCTGGGAGATATTTTATGTACGATTCAGGAATTTAACTAGATAATTCTATTCCTGAATGCAATTTGCAACCCTAAAGAGATTCTGCAACTATCGAGCATTTCTTTAAAAAAATAAATAAATAAATAAATACCAGTTTCTCATATTCTCTGAACTGATTTTCTCTTTCTGCTCGGAATCTCTGCACTTCAGCAGTCGCTTCTTCCTTCGCTTTCTTGAGTTTCAAAGCTTTTCCTGCATCAAGGATTTATCATTATATTTTAAAGTAAAATACATATCTAAAGTAAAATACATATCTATATGTCACGTTACATGCGTAAAAAAAAAAGGAGTATTAAAGTGTTTAAAAAGGTCGCTTACGTTTCCTAGCTTGATGAACTTTCTCATCGGCTCTTTTTTCGGCAGCCAAAAGTTGTTGGATCCCTTGAGTTTGACTAGCCATTTTATTTCAATACAAAATTGGTCTTCACCTTGAGATGAAAAATAAGGAACTTGTTTTAATCGCAATATCAATTAAACTAATAAAAGCGTCTCACGAACACAATTTATTACTTTAGCTGATAAACGAAACGAAGGATGTAACAGCTGATGTAAACAACGTTGCCACTTGTTTTTTGCATGCATTTTTAATCTACATTCGGAACCTCCTTTTTTTTCTGGCTGAAAATAAATTTAAGACCGTTGAAGGAAGAAAGTCCATGTAGAAGAACAATGAAAAACTGTTTTTCTTATTACATTCCTGGAACGCTTTAAAAAGCGAGTACTTTAAACACCCCGATTTTGATATTTAAGTAAAGGCCGTTTTGTTTCTGCAACCATGCCGAAGTTGTTTTGAAGTGATGCATTCTGGGAATTTCGGGCTGTCGTGCTAAAAAGAAAAACATTTTCCCCAACTGTTCTTCAGTAATTAAAATTGAATTCTTCTCAAATAAAAGTAAATTTCACATTCTCTTTGTTTTAAAAGAAAAAGGGGGCATTGTAAAAGCAAGCTAACCTTGTATCATTTGAAATTCAATTCAATATTTCGTTAATAGAAGCTTTTGCAAATGCTTATATGTATACTATTTAAGTTTTGATATCTTGTGCCATGATGTAATTTCGAATCGGTCACAACCTGCACTATGCCTATATTTTAGCCTTTGCAACGAACGATTTCTATCGAATTGATATTCGGTTAAAAATAAAGCATTAAAATTCTGATTTCTGAGAATGTAACTTTTATGGGTGCACTTTTTCTTCTATTTTGTGCAGGGTTGGGTTTTTGACGTCAAAAACCAGTTTTTGACATGACATGTCGAAAACCTGTCGAAAACCCGTCGAAAACGTCAAAAACCTGTCGAAAACCTATCTGAAACTCAAATACAATGGTTATTGAGATTTTTTATAAACATGTAAGGTTTCTCATCCTGAAAAATATTAAATAAAATTTATACATCTTATCAATCAAGTTTAATAAGCATCAAATTAATAAATTTAATGAAAATTATTTCTCATTCTTTTAAACTAACTTGTTTTACAGTGAAAAAAGTTAAATATTAAAACTTAAATCCAGCTTTTAAAGTAGTTTTGTTTAAATGTTTATATAACTATCAATTAGTTATCTTATCAATCAAGTTTAATAAAAATTAAATTAATAAATTTAATGAAAATTAATTCATTCTTTTAAATTAACTTGTTATGGAGTGAAAAAAAGTTACAAATATTAAAACTTAAATCCAAATTTTAGAGTAGTTTTGTTTAAATGTTTTAATAACTATCAATTAGTTATCTTATCAATCAAGTTTAATTAAAATTAAATTAATAAATTTAATAAAAGTTAATTCACATTCTTTTAAATTAACTTGTTATGCCGTGAAAAAAGTTACAAATATTAACTTAAATCTAGTTTTTAAAGAAGTTTTGTTTAAATCCAGTTCTGTTGTACCAGCAAGTCAAAGAATTGCAAGTACAACTGAAGCCATTAGCAGATACCCGAAATATGGTACAAGGAGACGACGCAACACTGGCTGATGCCTGTCGAGCATGGCATTCCCTAGCAGAGGATTCTAGTCTTTCTCCACATCATGATGCTGTAATGAAACGCCTCTCTTCATATCTTCAACCGTTTCACTATTTGGCGTACCTAATACACCCAATATATAAAGGAGAAATCCTAAATTATGAGCAAAAGGAAATAGCTCGAAAATGGTTGCTTGAAATCCAACCAAATTCTTTTGAGCATTTAATTGCATTTGAAGCCGAATCTGCCCCTTATCCCAGTAGCTACTTTGTAGTTCAGAATATCCCAGCTCCCAGCAAAAACATGGTGGAAAAGTTTTTAAAAAAAAAAGCAACATCTCTGCCGAATTTGTACAGCTGATGGTACAATTACATTCCAGCCCATGTAGCTCAGTGTCTATCGAGAGAATCTTCTTGAGTTTCGGACTCGTATACATTCTAAACTCAGAAATAGACTTGGCGTCCAAAAAGCAGCAAAACTGGTCTTTTGTTATCGCATGCTCCGTGGAAAAAACGATTTAGATTGGGACTAAATACCTTAAGTAACTGGTTAACTTAAGATGGTTTATTTTATGTATGTAAGTCTACAAATAATACCAGGCAAATAAACACTATGCAATTTCTGCTTTCTAAAATTTATAAATTGTAATTAGGTTTACGTTTTAATATACTGTTATTTATAATTAATTTTTATTCTATAATGATAGTAGCTCATTCATTTATTTTATTTTCCACATGTAAGCATCTTGTAGTATCCCAATTGAAGGGCTCGAGAGTAAATAATGGTATCTGACAAATTTTAAAAATCGGACTATTTCAAATTAAAATTAAAAAAAATCACTTGTAAAAATTTATTAAGTATACCCAAGTCACACAGCACTTAATTAATGTACCCACTTCATTTTTAAAATAAAAAAATCTGTTACAGTAATTTCTCAAAGCAATAAAACCATATTCAAAAGTCATATGTTTGATTTTTTTTAAAATGCTAGTTACCATTATTTACTCCCGAGCCCTTCAATTATGTTTAGGATTGCTTATTACTTTATTTCAATAACCTATAACTCCGAAAGTTTACTTCAGTGTCTGAAGTCAGAAATTGTAAAATTCATTTGAAAATGTATTTTGATTATCAATATCAAATTTAAACATGTTTTGGACAGAAATTTAGGTTTTTGACAATTATGTCAAAAACCATGTCAAAAAGGGGTTTTTGACATGACGGTAAAAACCACGGTTAAAACCGGATAAAACCTCTGACTGTCAAAAACTTGCCAACCCTGATTTTGTGTCAATTCGCTCATGAAGTTAAAAGTTTGCATTGCAAACGTTTTGTCAATGTTTGGACCAAACTTCTTATTTCTGAATTGAATTACAGTTTTGAGATTGAGGATGTAACTGTTTAGTAAACACGGTTAAAATTAATCTTGTTAGAGTAAGTTTCATAGTAAGATACAATGTTAGAAATACGAATTTAAACCTAGGTATCAGCAAGATGCTTAGCATAAGTTTCTAGGCGTTAATACGAGCAGCCTAAGTGCCATTTTTAACGAGTTGAACATATATGTTATCCAATTATTAAACACACTATACTAGATAAAAATTCTGTATGTACCGATTGCAATAGTGACAAAAAGATATGAGAGGAATATCAAAGAAAAAGATTTTTAAAAGGCGAAATTGCTTGCATTTTTTATTACTTTTATAAATCTATCCTTCAGATAGCAGTCACCATAAGTAGGGGGGTTACAGTTTTATATCACATCTTCAATGTGATATAAAACTGTAAGTGTCAAATTTGGCACCTAGAGTTGTAAGTCTAGGTGTCAAGTCAAAATCTTTGCTCGGACAATGCGGCTAACGACCACTGGTTTCTAACCTTGGTAAGACAGAAATATAAAGTACCTACAAATAAAGCACAAAACTATCTGCTAGTATGAATTATAATATGCAGTAGGCACACAAAATATTTAATAGACAATGCATTTTATGCAATATGTTACCGCCCATAAGCCAGGGCTAAGACAGAACTGAAGCAATTACATCCACAGTTCGATCATGGCATCCTGAGACTGCAGTTTTGTCCTTATTGTGGACTCCTCAGTCAGGAATAGCTGGAGGCAAAAATCCTCTTATTGAAGCCAAGATAGCCTTCAAACTGGTAGATAAAATGTTTTTGCCTTACCAGAGAGCGTCGGCAAACCATGGTACGGCTCAACTCGTAAATTGAAGGCAAAGGCTAGGATAATATGCAATATGTATGTATATGCTCATAAGCCAGGGCTAAGGCAGAACTGAAGCAATTACACCACAGCTCGATCATTGACATCCTGAGACTGCAGTTTCGTCTTTATTAATAAGGACGTTCTTATCAATTTGTCCTTATTTATTGTTATTGGCTATTCCTGACTGAGGAGTCCACATAAAGGACAAAACTGCAGTCTCAGGATGTCATGATCGGGCTGTGGGTATAATTGCTTCAATGTATTTTACTTTCAAATATGGATCCCTGAAAGCAAATGGGAAACTTTTTGCATTTATTTCTAAGATAATCGATGTTAAATATTAGGGATACACCAGGGCCGGATTACTAAATAGGCAACGTAGGCAGTTGCCTACGGGCCCCGGGTTTTAAAAGGGCCCGAGAAATCCTGAAGATATCCTTTTTAATACGTTTTTGTGATATTGTTTGTATGTATGTATGTAACTCTAAATAAAAGATAAAATTCACGTTCTTTACAAATATAAAAGTAATATATTTAATATACCATTATATATACTAAAAGCTAAACTATATTACAGGTTAATATATTGCTGGTGCATGTAAACCTAGTGGATATTGAATAGTTTTGAAAACCAGAGGGAAATCAGTTAGTGTCATGAAATATAGGTTGATTAACTCTAAAAGCGCATTTATTAGTTTTTTAAACTTAACTTTAGATGGCACTGAGCTAAACGATTGCATGTTAAGAACATTATTTGATGCAATTTGCGAATAGAACTTAAGTAAACGTTCATACTGCCATCCAACTTCTTGCTCATCACCAGGGCATAGTTTCTACCAAAAAAAGTCCAAAAGTACCCACAACTTATTTTATAGCAGGAATTTTGCCTAAAATATTAAATTTTGTAAGTGCAGGAGCTTTACTCTTTATTCAAATTAAGGCTTGTTCACCATTAACATTATTTACACCTGTAACATAATAAATCATTATGATTGATTATGTATTCCATAATAACAATTTTAAATAATTAAAATATATTTGCACAATATATATCAGTTATTTAAAATCTCATTTATCAAATCCATATGGTGAAGGGGCCCCCTCATTTCAAATGCCTATGGGCCTCCAAATCTTTAATCCAGCCCTGGAATACACCGAGTATTCGGTAAATATTCGGTACTCGGCCAAATTTGGATCAGGTACTCGGCCGATACCGAGTAGTTGTAGAAAATTGAATAGTTCAAGACACTTTATTTTAATATCCCCAAAAGCTTTTAAAAATTATTCAAGCAGAGAGAACTAGAACTAATCAATAATAGATTAATATAATTCCAACTCAATTGATACTTTATATTTATTCATTTAATGAAGTTTCATTTTAAAAATAACTTTTTCTAAAATTTTTACAAAATAAATAAAATATTTAAAACAATGCATAAGTTAAATTCAGTGGGATTTTTGTTCTAAGAACTATCATACAGAGGTCCATTCCAATGATCAGTTCATATGTCAGGGTTCGAATTTACTGCTGGTGCATTGGTTCCAGACCAGTAAAAATCGCCTTGAATCACCATAAAAATAATAAACAATCCAAGGACCACCATTTTTTTTAAGAAAAAAAAAAATGTGGGTAATGATTTAAGGTGGACCAGTGATGTTGTCTGTTAACCAGTATATATTCTTGTTCACTGGTTGAGAAGACCAGTAAAATTTTGTAATGATTCCTAACCCTGTACCTCTGTATGTCAATGATTTTTTGAAAAACAATTGGTACTCGGTAACTCGGTACTCGGCCGAGTACTTGGTACTCGGCCAAAGTGCTACTCGGAGCATCCCTATTAAATATTCATATCAATTAACAATCATCTAGTGACATACATATCTGCAGCAAATGTATCCATACATGGTGTGCGCTGCTAAATGTTATCTACCTATGGCATGTTCATATCTATGGTGTGTAAAACCTAATGTGTAACGAAATGGTACTTAATACTTCTCTAGCGCTTAGTTTTCTGTGCAACTTTTGTTTGCTAAAACAGCTAGTTCTCTTTGCAAACACTCTGTGGCAAAATTTTCAAAGTAAGTCACTTAAGTGTGTTATTTTGCTGCACTGTAAAGCTTTTTATCGTTTATAGCTATTACTTATCTTGGAACCAGTGGCATAGCCAGAAAAAAAAAATGTGCTAGGCAGTATGGTTAGTTTTAAGAATTTGCTACCATCAAAAATGGAGGATAACTGTATTTCTGGAGGGGCTATAACATGAAAACCCTTGAATGTGTCCCTGCTTTGTAAATATAACAGGATTTTTTCATAAAAAAATATATATAAAGGAAAAATATTCAAAAAGAGGCCCCTGCGATATCGTTAACAGTTTTCAGAATGTTTTTCTATTGTCATGAAGTGGTCAAGTCGTTTATAATAGCAAAAGAGAAAAAAATATAGCAATTTGTATTTTCATACCCATTTTGTTCCTGGTTAAAGAGCAAAATGCAAGGCTTAGTTAAGAAATAATATTTTCACCTGAAAGCATTAGGGATGCAACGAATAGTGATTTGGCCGAATACCGAATATTCGGCCATAAGCACAGCCGAATATTCGGCTATTCGGCCGCCGAATAGTTAACTTGTTTTTATTTTTTTATTTAAAGTATTGCGCACAACAGACGAATCCAGTAACAGTGGCAAGTAAAACAAGAACAATTAAAACAATCAATAAACTAAGCACAGGGGGCATTCAAAGCATACTTTAGTATGAATATGAGTTCAATACACATTATTAAAGATTTTTAAAATAATTTAGAGTAATTTTTTTTGAAAATGGTAACATTAGTTCAAACTTCAAAAATATTCGGCCAAAAAATTACCAAAAAGAAGACCAAAGAAGAATGCATTTCCTTACCAATTGTGCTTAAAGACCAGAGCTCTATATTTAAGCTTCTAAAAAAGTATTTCAAAAAGCTTTTTCAAATCAATAATCAGAAAAAATTAGTAAACTGAATTGATTCAGCATGGAGTTGTATCACATGATTTTGTATTGCACTTAGTGTTTACATTTACCAGAATTAGCTGCAACAAACCATATTTCTCTGTGAGAAATGTTAATATCTGAAGGTATTCCAATACAAAAAATATAATTATATTTAGATAAATCCAGGCTTTTATCAGTGTATGCACGAAGAGAAAAATTGACTGTTATGTTTCTTAGAACCCACATTTTAAAAAACGAAATGGGCTTTTAAGTAGTGAGAATTAAATTTCCTAACCTATCCTAACAAGCCAGAAAGTACCTTTCAGGACTAGATGTTCACTACATGTACCAAATGTGATAAACATTTATTTTCCAAATCTGGTAAAATTTCAGGAAAAAAATAAAAAGAAAGAGACCTATCTCCAAAAAATGTTTTCTGCTTCATAATCTCTGTTTGAACAAAAAACCTTAGCTTTATGGTTTTCACAATTGCAAATATTACAAAGAATATTTTTGAAATTTTATGTAGGGAAATTAACAATGCTATTTTTATATTTTAAATTCTTATATTCAATTTTTTTTAAATAAAAGATCGGGAAAGAAGCATATTTCTATCATACGATTCCATTTTTATACATATTTCTTTTTGATAAAGTAAGAACTGACTATTGTTTCATGTATGGTTCATGCTTATATTTTATCAATTTAAATCTTTTATGTATTAGAATTAGTTTTATGAAATAAAATAAGTATACCAACCTTTGTAATATGCAAGAAAAAGTAGTTCTATTTTTTTGTTTTATCCTATGATTTTGTATAAATTTATTTCATTTGTTAAGATGGTCAAGGTTTGTAGTGCACGCAGTTTAAGTTGATAGTAAAATTAGTGAATACCCTCAAAAATTATAAAGCTTCCTAGTATAACAAGATTTCATTTAAAATATCCATTAAACATGATAAGAATAATTAAAAATGCATAAAATTTTCAAAGTACGAAAATTAAATACATTTTTTGCACAGTATTCGGCCAAGGCCGAATAGTAAAATAAGTATTCGGCCGAAGCCGAATATTCGGCGGACGGGCCGAATAGGCCGAATATTCGTTGCATCACTAGAAAGCATGATGGATTTAATGTGTTGAATGTCTGACAGGCTAATTCTTGGATATTTTTTTTTGTAATGTTTAGAAAAAATATGTTTATACACTTTTCTTTCAAATTTCTCAGGATTTGTATATTTTTCTCCAGTTAGATGTTCTCCCTGAAGTGAAGCAAAGCTGAACTATGTAATGAAAACCATGGCAACCCCATTCAACGCTTCTCATTCTTTTAAGTTCGACATCTCATCTCTACTTCCCGAAGGTCATGAGAAAGCGTTCAAGCAGGCATTCTACAATGTGGCCGCCACGGTGTTCGTCCTCTTCATCTTTGTCGCCTGCGTTGCCGTGTACTACGTCCTGGAGCCCTTCCTCAGGCCCCTCCTGTGGGCCGTGCTCTTCGGATCCGTGCTTCATCCCTTCAAGCACAGCATGACAGTTATTTTTAAGCGCTGGATTCAGTCGCTTCACAAATCAGGTACGTAGCGTAGGGGCACAGACTTGCAAAAATTATGAGGAGGAGGGGGAGAGGCTGACGTCTGCAGGGGTTTCAACGAGTATGGATCACCCATCCTCCATGGCGGGGAGTCGTGATCATCTGCCAAAAATTTTGCACCCCGAAGGCACTAGAATTTTTTCAAATTTGTATTTTTATATCTATTACTTACTAATTATCTTAAATCTAAAAAAAGAAAAAACAAATAAGAATAGTAATAATAATAATAATTTCCAAAAATCCTTTTTCATCTTAAATTTATTATTCATGGCATTTAAAAGCATAGTATCATGATCCTAAAGGGAATTATGTCACTGATGAGTTATCTGGTGAAACCTAGTATTGGCAAGTATGACTTAGTATTATTATGATCTGTTAATCAAAGTAACTGTATTATTTTTAAATGCATTGAAATTCCCACAGGCACTCCTCTCACTGTGGGCGCACTCACTTCTCCTTTCCTCGTGATTGACCATGTGTCGGAGCAGATGTGGGAATTCACCCTGCAATATGCAGTCGTGTTCATAACCATTATCGGTGTCGTTTTGACCACGTTCTTCCTGTACAGCTGTGTTCCCAGCTACATGGTCGCTTTTGCATTCAGCTTCCTCAGTCGACTGCTCATCGGAGTGTCGCATCTTTTGGAGTTCTGTCACGGAGCTACGCTATTTGTGAGTAACTTTTCTCATTTCTTGTGCGTATACTATGTTCTGCGTACGTGTTTTTAGATTAAGATCGAAAGCGAATTATTTAAAATTCTTCAGAACAAACACTGAATGCATAAATTGCGTAGTTTCCAATAAACTGTTGCTAATTGAGCTAGTAAAACCAAGTAATTCAGAATGCTACACTTACATAAATACAGGGCAGTGTTGAATTTTTAACAAAAACATCTGGCAATCCTTTATTTTTCAGAACATAATTCATAGGTAAAAAGTCTAATTTCTGAGGAGAGAAAAAAAGCAAAAACTCTGATCTTGTACTACACAAGAAATAAGGACAGTTGTACTGCCATGCTAAGTGCAAAAGTGCTATCTGCAGACAATCTCAAACTGAGATATTGCTATTTAAAGTTTTGCGCCTCCATGCATTTAATTTAGGAGATGCCTTTTCAGGATTTTTTAAAAAGCATTTCCTGTTCTCAAATGACCATAAAACATTGTATTTAGATAAAACACGTGCAAAGAACCACACAGTGACAATAACTCATTTTCCTTCAAAACATGGCAGTATAGTTAGCAGTGACATTCCTTATCACTGTGTTCTTCCTCTGAGCGAAAACCATTAGAGGCAAAACTTTTGCAGACAGAAAGAAGCTCAGCTGCACGCCGTATTACATGCATGAACTTTTCTGTGAGGAAAGAGGATGTGATTCTACAGACAGAAAATGACCATTCATCAGTTTCGATTTGATGTTGTGGAGGACTACAGAATTGATGAGCTGTACTGCTTAGTGGCCTGAAAAAAAGAAGCGTAGGAGCTGAGCTCCTATACAAATTAAGCCCTACATTCTGATGAGAATTGCCTGGCGTTTTGTGGATTTATGCTTTGAAATTTTTCAAAATTCTTTCCTCCTTAATTTTGATTTTATCTTATGTAAAAAGGAAAATGTTTACTGTGTTAGAAAGCAGTTTGATGAGAAATTTCGGTGAATGTAAGCCCCCTCCAAGAGATTTAGCGGAGATTCTATGGCACGTAACATTACCATTTTAAACAAGGATATTACATCTGTTTCCTTGCTCATGTCTCATACTATTGCTCTGATGCAACAACATGCAAATTTGTGCAAAAGCCAAATTCATGACATTAAAGAAAAACTGAATTATTTTACTATGTCTCTCAAATTTCCAGGTGTGGACCGTCATTGTGGGATACTTGTTAATCTTATTGCTGTGGTGGACGCCAAAGACCAAGCCTTTCCTCATCTTCCTCTCTCCTTTCGTGTGGACCATCTTCATTTGCCATCTCGTGAGCATTGCCGGGACTCTGCGCCTCACGATCCTGCTGGTTCTGCTGGCCTGCATACTGATTGGCTTCCTTGCCGATTTAAAAGGACGGTACACTGAGGGAAGTAAGTTAAAGTTGTGAAAATTATATTGGACTTTCAGTGACTTTTTGTAACGGCTTGATGTTTGAAGTAAAACAAAATTTAAATAAATAAATAAAGGTTAAAAGGGAAACTTTATCATGCATTTTACATTATTTTCTCTCATAATTCACTGAAGTCTTCTTATTTAATAGGTGTTTAAACATTTCAGAAAAATGTACGAGTAATTTTTTCTTGAACTTCCTTGCAGAAATTTTAATTTTTCTGATATGCTGTGGGACCTCAGTTTTTTTACATTTTAAAATTTGACAGTGGGGGCTAAAACTTGGTAGTTTATCAGATAATCATATTTCAGTTTGAAAAACAGGTTGCAGAATTTCAGCGGAAAATTAGAAAACTTTTACTGTTTTTTCAAAGGAAAAAGCATTTTGAAAGGAAGGGAAAGGAAATTAATAAAGAAGTTTAAAAAATGATCAGAATTAAGCAATTTTAATCCTTGAGTGTTGTTAGCTTTCACTTTTATGATTGCAATTTCCTGCATTATTTGTTGGTTACTCAATGCCCTGATGTTGGTTTCGCCTTTTAGCTTCATCTGCACAGCATGAAGAAAGCGAAGCAAGTCCTCTGACATCCATTCAAGCTATTCGATCTGGACTAGCCTGGATATGTGGCAAGGAGGATGCTGGATCAGAAATCATGCCGGATGTAAGTTACTGTGGTACTTTGCTATTAAAGGATTCATTTGATTTGGTGACTTGTTCTTTTTCTACCTTCATGAAAACAGAAAAACTGTTTTAAGCGATTGAGGATATCTTCAGGTATATGACAACCCTAAAAATGAAAAATTAAAATTGTTGAATGTCACTGTTTATGAAAGTTTTAGTTTGCCAAACGGGAACTAACAGAGGGTCCCAATAGAAGTGAAGACGATTATATATCAAATAACCCCTATCTTGTTTCTTACCTTTCAGTTCTTTTTTTCTGTAGTCGGGTTCCAGTTTTTAAAACTCTTTTTTTATCTTAACGATATTTAATGGTTAATTTATTTGACACATCACTTTCCACAAAGTAGATTAGGGACACTGTTGGCATGCCACTTTGTACCAATGATGGGCATTTGCAAAAAATATTTTTTTTAAATTGGACAGTGTATTATAAGGGCAATTAAGCTGAAACTATAGAAGAAACGCCTAAAAAATGATTTATTTATTTTTTCATTTAATAATATTTTCTTTTTATTTATTTATTTTTTGAATCATATGTTACCTTTAGTAAAATGGCATTTTTATGTTAAAAAATTATTTTTTAACTCTGAAAATGCATCACGAGTGGCAAAGTTTCGCCTGCATGATTTTTACAAATATTCTTTTATTTTTGGAAGCTATCTCCTGCTACTGACACATTAGACAACCATCAAAACGTCCAGGTGGATCCCACCACCCCTGAAAGGACATTGCCCAATGTCCTACAATCGACCATGAACAGTGAAGAGCAAGGTGAAGAAAAGATGAGCAATTTCTATCTTTATGGTCTCCTCTGGGCATGCTTGCTGGCTCAAGTTTGGCTATATCCTTGGCTTTTCAATCTGTTATTCATACCCTGCACATACATGGGTTTGAAGTATGCAGGTGAGTTGATTCTTACTCGTAAATTGAAAAGAATAATTGCTTAAGATACCAAATTTTGTAAATGTTATGCTTATCCCTTGTGAACAGCTTTTGCTGTGGATAGCACTGAAAATATTTTTTTAATCATCATCTCAAGAGTTCATAATTTCACATAACCAGAGCAATATATCGATTTAACCCCCAACCTTCTTTCAACTACTCATTTTTATTGATAAACTAAAGTTAAGAAGACTAGTAATATTTTTACATTAACTGGAAAGTGATATGGTTTATTTATGTCATGTTTAAAATCCTAACTTTTTAGAATATTATCTTGCAACCTTAGCTTATCTAAAAATTATAACCCAGCTGTGAACTAATTTAGTGATTTGATTTAAACTTTCCCTTTGATTTCCGAGAAGGCTCTAGTGTCTTCATTTCTTTAAATATTGTTTTACAAAAGCTATTGGATGCAATTTCAAATTTACACTAAATAAAGTCTCTTTTTAAGCCATCAAATTTGGTGCAGTCAAATTTGGACAAGAAAAATTGGGCCATGCTTTGGATGTATTCGGAAGTACATTTGAACAGAGGAAAGATGCACTCATTCCTGCCCCTTTGCGAGGGTTGTGGAGAATTTTCTTGCTCGGGGATAGAAAGGTGCGTGAATTATTTCTAACAGTAAAGTTGAATAAGAACTAAATTGCCATGAAGCTGACTCTCTGGTATGGCAAAATATGAAAGCATAGGCATGTGGGAGGTCCAGTGATTATTAATTATTACTTAGAGATGAAGGTTATGCCAAGCCTCGGATATTCAGCAAGAAATTTATTT
Organism: Uloborus plumipes; assembly: GCA_038373865.1. NCBI lineage: Eukaryota > Metazoa > Arthropoda > Arachnida > Araneae > Uloboridae > Uloborus > Uloborus plumipes. Next base: position 28,894 of record JAXGGA010003227.1, on the reverse strand, counting down.
GGGGCAATGCAAAACCCGTCTGTAATGGGCAATATTGTTTAACGATCATGGTAAATTATGTATTTAAGTACATGAAAGTCAAAAGTACACACTGTCAGCTCGGCTTAATCAAGTAACAAATAAATGAATAAGACCTTCTTTGACCAAACATTTTCATATATGCAGTATTTTTTAGATACCTGGTTAATCAAATGTTAATCAAATATTTTCACCGGATAATCCAATTAGACTAGGTAATATTTTTGCATAGAAAAAAGTTAAACAAAGTGAAAAGAAAAAGCACTACGAAATGACGAAACATAAATATTTTTTTTTTTTGCCAATGGACAATGTTGAGACTGCAAATCTGTGGGTTGCAGAAAGCTTTCGAATAATGAAAGTGATACTTCTCCCTCTCCTAGCAAACAAAAAAGCTGAAATGCAACCCCTTGGCCAGAGAATAATAGTGTTACGAGTTCGTCACACCTTCAAACTTTCTTAAATGATGATTTCAATTTTAATGAAAACACAATAGATTTATTTACAATTATATATTTATTTGCATTGAAGCAGGAAACAATTGCTAACCATACAGCAACTAAGCAAATATCAATAATCGCAGTTCACTCAACTGTATACCATGTAATTAAGATCAACATATGTGAAGCAGTAACAGCATAAGCATTACACATTCGCAAAGGGAATATTACAAGCGCAAAGGCTTCCTAGCAAAAACGCTGATCAGACTAGCCAAAGCTAAGAACAATTCTCTATTCTGAATTAAAATCCATCGCGATTGTGTGATTATTCATAGTCTCAACGACATTTCCAAAACTTTTGAGTGAATTCTCAATCAGGAATATTCTTTCGGGAAAGATACACAAAGTGCGAATGTTACAAAAGGGGCCATGCTTAAATAAATTATAAAAAGGTTAGACTACAATAGAACAACGATAATTTTAAGCAAAAGTTAATAGGATTAACAGTGAATTCAACAAACAAATATAAATAAACCACTATTTATAAGATTTGCAACAATAGGAAGAATAATGCTCTTCATAATTTGAAAAGGGGGTTCTCAAAAGGGTGCTCAAAGCAGTTTCACAAGCTATTCAAAAGTCATCTAAGGAAAGTTTTGGAAAGTCTTCCAAAACATTTGATTGTTACCTTTCAAAAACTCATCTATGGAAAGCGGTTCCAAAATACAGCATTTTAACATAAGTATATTTCACTTCTAAGTTACTTATGTTTTTGAAATTTTCAATAATATATGTGCACTTATAGTATAAATAGTTAACTTTTAAATTATTGCACTTACTGAGCTTATTTTATAAACTTTTTACCACTAAGTTTCATTACTTACTGATTTTTTATTACGTAATTAGACAAATGTTATCAGTTGGGCAATGTAAAGAACATTTCAACCCATAATCAAATACCCTGCCTAATTGAATATTATGTGTTGAAATTGAAGTTATTTATTTTGTAATAAGGGCTTGTAGTGTAACTTTTCTTTTTTCTTTTAGTTTTTCCATTGTTCAGGAGCTTTTTTTATTCATTTTATTGATTATGTATCAATTTTTTAAACCATGTTTTGTGTCAGGAAAATGCAATAGTTTTAAAGTTTTGCTATAATAGTAAAAAATTGTGTTCAAATTTTTAAATACTTGTTTTAAATTTATAATTTTATTCCCAGTTACCAGATTGTTTAAAAGTGTCGATTTTATTCATTTGTAAAGAGTTGTTGCACTGTGGCAAAGATTTCATGAAATAATATCTGTTCTTCCAACTACGTAAAAGAATTTCCTAACTTTTCAATGCAAGCTTTTGAAAGTTTCCCTAACTTCTAATGTTTGAGGGGAACTTATGCATTATGCAGCATTTGGAAGTGATACTGTTGATTCATTAAAAAAAAGGAATTCAATGAATCAGATGCCAGTTGAGCGAGGTTCCCATTGAGAAGTTCGAAAAAAAAAGGCTCTGTTGTAGTGCAAATGTTTAGGATTTGTATTTTAGAAATTGTTTTAAGTATCCTGCATCTTTGAATTTATGTGCTTCATAGGATGTATAAACTTTTGCTCAATACAATTTTGCTGTTCTTGTGTTTTTGTTTCAGTTTCTAATACTATTGGACTCATCCATTGACACATTTACCAGCATCATGGCTATCTTTGCAGTTTTCCTATTTGCAGTCATTGGAACAATTTTTCTATCTGTTCAGGTAAGTCAAAGAATTGTTTCTGCCATTGAATTTCAAACTGCAACTTCTTTTTAAAGCAGGGTTTTTTTTTTTTTTAATTAAAAACTTCATTTTGAAGGGAAAAAACTTTCCATGTAGGTTCTGTAAACAGAAGGATCTCTCTTTTTTTTTTAAATCAAAATGTTTACAAATGTTTTAGTTTTCTACCACTGCTATTTAAATGAATCAATATTTAATTCATATTTCAACAAATGTGATACAATATTTTTAAATTTGAGTTTATATCATCATATCTACAGTGGAACCTCAATAACTCAACATCCCTAGGAAACACAAAAACATGCCAAGTTAAACAGGTGTCACTTTACCAAGGTTTCACCACTCTAATTCCAAAAAAAATTTTTGTATCACTTATTTACTACTCCTTATTAATCACTTTATAAAAATTAATTCCAGTAAATAAGTTGTCTCTCTTTTTTTTTTTTTTTGATGAAAAGTATGTATTAACATAAATAGTATTATTTGAATACTACTTTATGAAAAATAATTTTTGATCAGAAATACAATTCTAGAAAATAATTGATTGACTGCCCGAGAAACAAGAAACCTCATCCCAAGATTCTTAGAAAAGGTCAATGTGAAAGAATGTTAACAGCAAATAGTGTACTAAAATATCAAGTGGACGTCAACTTGTAAGAGTTCCTACTAAAGTGTGTCTATTTAGAAAAATTTTCGTTCATTAAAATTAGTATTGGGCCAACCATCGCAAAAACAAATGTTGGCTTACTGGGGCAGTTGAGTTATCCACATCTTGAGTTAACAGAGTTTTACTGTATTGGGTTTTTATGTATTAAAAATGTATTTTTAGCTCATTTTTGAGACAAGAACATTGTGCTCATTTTGTTTTGGTTTTAGTTTTTTTTTATAGAAAAAGAGATTTGTATGTAATGTCTTTAGACACTTAATACAATATATTATTAAGTAAAAAAATGTATTAATGCAAATTTAAATTAAAAATCTGAAATAAAACCTACAATACAATATTTTGCCTTTTCAACGGACCTTGTAATCAAACTACAAGCATTGAAAAAGGATACCAAATCCCGTTAAAATTAGAAAGAATTCATCGCAGATAATTAGAGTAAGCCATTAAAGAGTAAAACAATCTGTAAGTAAAAGTCTCAAGTGAAAAAAGTAAGCCATTAAATAATTTGCAAAGTTTCATTAAGATAAACCACCAACTAAACAAAATGGCGCTAAAAGCTCCAGAAAAATGTAAAATAAATATAGAGATTTTAGTTCATATTTCAAGTTCCATGGAAACGTAAAATTAGGAAAGGTAGGAGCAAACATGTCAGCTACCTAAACAATATTTTTCCCTTTTCACCGAAGTATAAAGTAAACAAAGTGTCAAAAATCATGTGACCTACGTACATAATGATAGAAAATACCTATTAACTAATGTATTGATTTTAGAATAGGAAACTTCTGGCTGATTTCAAACATTTAGGGGATTTAAAAAAAAAAAAAAAAAAAAAAAAGACGCCAAAGTAGTGATGAAATTGCAATTGTACCAAATAACTTTCAAATTTATCTAAATTTAATATCCAAGTTTCTGCTTTTGCTCTCAATAAACTTTATAGCAATAAATTCCTTTACATTCTATATAATTCTCGATAGCCGCAACTTTGAAGTTGTAATCTGTTGTGAATTTATTTGTTGAATAAATATACATAAGTTTTTTTACCATTAGAGATTCAATGTTTAGGGATTTTTTATTAACTATGTTTTATGTTTTCACGAGTTTCTACTGCTATTCATGATGATATATGTTTGCTGATTCTTTCAGATTTATGGAGAGAGCATGCACTTGGTGACTGTTACTAGCAGTTTGATAAATCAGACTGTTCATAATACCGATATCCAGCAGCTAGTGCCAGAAAGTCTGAGAGATGTTCAGGGGACTTTGGACTCCATGTTGGATGACGCTTTCCTGTACGGCAGAGGATGGATCTCTGCCTCTGTAAGTCGGCACGTGTAGATTCTTTTTCCCGTGGGTGTTTCGTGTTCATGGGCCGTTTTGTGTAAGTAGAGGAACGGCAGCAATGACCAGCAACAAGCTCTGTGCTTATCCAGGCTGATGCTTATTGAAAGAGATTCCCATAAAACTAATGACAAAATCTTTGATATATGTTTCTGAATGTCTTTTAAAAGTCTTTCGATGCTCACAACAAACTAATGGTATATGTATTTAAAATGGTTTTTCTGCACACTCTAAAGTATAATTGCAATGTATTTTTGTTCATTTCGCACTTTTTATGTTGTAGCAATATCGGATCTCAGATGCCAACAATAATGTCAGATTTCATTAAGTTGAAAATGCCATTCCATATATTCACTATTTTATATCCATATATATATTATTTATATACATATAATTTATATGTTTTGACTATTTGTTACTGTATGAGTTAAAAATCTATTGATAAAACCCAGTATTTTATTGGGTTTGTAACGTGATCTGCTAAACTGCCTTCTTTCTTTCTTTTTTTTTTTTTTAAAGCCATAGCTAAGCTTTTCTTGTAAATACTTTGCTTGTTAGGATGTAATACTAATAACTCTAACATATGCTAAATACATATACATACTACTGCAGATGAATGCTTCCGAAAAGTTATGTGTATAAATATTTGTATATCTGTGTAGTGTACTCTAAACAGTTAACCGCAAAATTAAAAAAGACGGAAACCTCTTGAAACATCTCCCTTGTAACAACTACTGATTATATAGTTTTTAATTATGTGAACAAGTTTTGATCTCTTGGGAATTCATGTTGGCATAGTTTCATTAAGTGTGTATTTCAAAAATATTTATGTTTAATATTTCATTCAATATTTTTTTATGCTTTTTACTTAAAAACGTTATTTTATCATTAAGGTTAGATCAAGAACAAATGTCAGCGGCACCTTTGAAGGAAATGGACGGTTTCCAAGTCTAGTGTAATATTGGTTACCTTTTCTAAAACTAAATATGTCATTTTTAGTTGTGCCAGCATAATTTCCTATTCTCTACTTCTTTTCCACTCCTAATTCTTTCTAAAAATTCTTTTTATGGAGATTTAGGTTGAGGTCTTAGTTTATACTTTAGGCTTTATGCACTTTTCATAATCTTACCCTTATAATACATGGGGTTTGTAAACTTTTAATCCTTAAATATTAATAGCCCTAGCACTTTTTCTACAATATTCTTTCTATATACCCTTTTAATTGAACAGAATTTTCATTTATCTGAAAGCACCTGCCCCTTTTTTCATGCAGGGAAAGCACTACTACATTGCTTTTTTATTGATTTTTAATTTTATTTTTCTAAAAAAATGTAAAGTGTAGAAAGAATAGTTCTAGCAAAATACTCTCTTGATATCAACAGCTAATTTTATTCATTGATCATTAATCTTGTTCCATGCAAAATGAGTGAACCCATATTCCCAATTAACTATTCATTTTTCGAAACAAAATTAAAAAAAAAAATCTTTAAAATATAAAATTTTGCATTGATGCAAATGTATAATTTACAAATTATATATTTTTCTGGGGATTGCTTCTGAAAAACTGCTCTTATTTCAACCACTGCAATTTATTTTCTAATCATGAGTCCTATTCTATACAAAAAAAGTGATCTGAGTGTTGTAGCATTGATTTTATTCTTTTTTGTTATTGATCTGAAAAAAAAAATAATAATTATTAACTCCTTCAAATAGTGATGTTATTGACAGTCTTTGTACAGTCTAATTTCATCTTTAAAATTTTTGAAATAAATATTCAATGCTTTCTCTAATTACAGCATAAAATATTGCACCTTTATGAAGACTAAGTTGGTTTTAATTTGAATGGCAAAATCATAACTTTTAGAAAAATAGACTTGGCAAAATGAATTTGAAAGTAAAGATCCTGCTCTATGGACACTCAATAAATAAATAAATTAAAATGAAGCAAAATAAATAATTAGATCTAAATTGAAACAGTAGTGGCCAGAATTGACCTTGTTTGGGAATGTGTCTTACCTGCAGGCCTTGAGGCTAAAGTTGTGAGCAAGCCGAACTAAAAACAGAATCTTTTAAATAGAACAGTAATATTAACTATATTTTCTGTCACATTTGGAGGAGTGCGGAGGGAAGACTACACTTATTGCTCTTTTTTTTTGGTGAAAAGGAATTCAATCAAAGTAATTAATTTATTTCCAGCCACATTTCTCTTGCAGTCTTTGTGGCACATGCTCTTTGCTCCTTCTTTGTATTTTCACTGATGAATTATATTTCTTAACCTAACTCTTCAACTATTCTTTCTTTCAGACTTCCTAAAAAAATGCTAATCACAAAATTCAAATTTGTATACTTGTTATCAGTGGCGTAGGAACTTTGTAAAAATAGGGTGAGCCAGGTGCGGCGCAATGCTAGATATTCTTGCCCCCCCCCCCCCCCCCCAAGAATATCTGGCAATGCGCCAGATATTCTTCTAGGGAGCAGGCAAAGACACACCTTTTCACTATTCACACACAAGCTCAACTGTAAAGTCATTAATTTTCGAATTGACATTTTTTCTGAATAAAAGTAATTTAAGAGCATTACTAATATTTCTTTCGTCAGAAAGACGAAAAGTTTAATTACACTTTTACATTTTTGATATGAATTTAGTTTTAGATGTAATATTTGCTCAAAAATAGGAAGTCTCAAACTTCTCTCCCAGAAAAATATCCAATAGGTAATTTTAAAACAAGGACTTCAGAAAATTTTTGGTGACTTTAGAGGATAGGCATTTTTTGAAATAGAAGCTTCAAAAGCGAATTGTAGGCCATCTTTGGTCACATTAGGGGCAGAAAGTGGGGTAGCAAAATCATCCTGGGCAATTTTTCTAAATTGTAGGTTTAAAAACACAGTTTTGGACAATTTTTGATAATCTTGAGAATATGTGAAGTACCTGAGGATGAAATAATTCTTAAAAAATGTAAATAATTTGCTCAGTACTGTTGACCACATTTTTGAAAACAGGTTTAAGGTAAAAAATGTGCTACAAAAGTTGTAGTAAGAAAATTTTCCCTGGTAGCTGAGCCGGTCTGAAATATTCCAGGGGAGCTCGAGCTCCCCCAGCTCTCCCGGTTCCTACGCCCCTGCTTGTAATTAATACTTTGTGTCAGTTCATTTAGTTAGAAGATTTTTTTTTTTGCTGCTGCTGCATAACTCATTTTTGCTTTTGTACTTAATAATTTTATGTGTGCTGATAATAATTCAGAATTCATTTATGTGTTGTAACTATTAATTTTCACTCCCAAAATTCACACAGCTTGTGCTTGAATAGAGCTACCGGTTGACCAGGCTGGTTTATTTGATGACTTCAGCGGTTGGTGCACTTTATGCCTGTAATATGTTTTTACTTACGATTGCCTGACTGGTAGCTCCATTAGAGCGTGCGGGGTTAGTCACCAGTTGAACCGGTAGCTCTATATAAACATTTTGGTTAGATGAATTATATTTGAAATTGTATAACATACATGGATTGTTAGCTGTATTGGAAACTGCATTTAAGCAGTAAATCACCGCCCCTAAGCCAGGGCATTAGCTTCTTTAAGAGAATATCTGCCTTCAACTTGCTTACTTCCTATTTCAGACTGATGATTCCACAATAAGGACAAAACTATAGTCTCTAGATGGAATAACTCGAACCCAGGGCCCGATTAAGGTATCGAGAGGCCCTAGGCCAAACACATTTCCGGGATCCTAACTATAGTTAAATCTAGCAGTTTCAGCCATTAGTTGAAACAATTTTAGCCAATTAGAGGTCCCTGAAGAGTCGGGGCCCTAGGTTACAGCCTAGTTGGCCTATTCAGTAATCAGGCTCTGCTCGAACCAACTAAGCTGGACCCAGAACTCAGTTGCTGATTATCACCTCCATTTATTAGCGCCTTGATCTAGTGTTAGAGAAAAGGACTGTGAGAATATCTCTCATAATGCACCCCTATTGTGGATGGTTGGGGTAATCTCATTACATCATCTCTATGTAATAACGATGTATCTTTCTGGGGATGGAAATCGTTCTTTGTCAGGGGATATGTACAGCCCCAAAAAACTCCTGAGCCTGCAAGTGCAGCAGTATAAACTTTTCATAAAATTGCTTTTTCCAAGATGGAACTCGAAAAATATCCCACGTGGACTAAAACACTGCTCGAATTAACGAGAAATTTTAAGTGCAATAAATTTCAAAGTATCATAATATCATTTAGTGCTTTTAATGTAAAAACCCTTGTATTAGAAAAAAAATATAATTCAGTTCAAAACATTAATGTGAAGTAATAGAAAAACTTTGATTGAACACATTCTGTAAGTGATGATTAAAATCGAAATTCATGAAAGCAAAGCACCCTACTCTACTTTTTACCTTGTCTTTTTGAATGATAATTTTGCATAAACTAATGCTGAAAATCTCTTGAAGGTTCGCCGCATCATTGATGAGAAAAACGAGGAGCGTGCTGCTGCCCTGGAGAAGCAGATTTTGGAAATTTTCGACCGAATTTACGAGCTCTGGCATTCACGGAACAGCAACAGCTCCAGCCCCGATCTGCAGCATGTTGCATCATTTGACAGTCTGCTCGATGGGTTGAAAACCCTGAACATGGATTTGATCGTAAATTTTGTGAAGGAGAACATAGGAACGTTATTGTCGGTGAGTGTCGACTGTTTCTATGACTTTTTGCGACTTTTTTCTTTCGATAACTTCATTGTTTGATTAAAGAAATTGTTTTAAATAATTTTGATCCTCATGCTCCAAATTTTTTGATCTGAGTAATATTTGTTGTTTAGTATTTTGAGTTTAAAAAATAATAAGCTAGTAAAAATCGTCTAGCTATTTAGAGATAAATATTAATAATTTATTTAAATAAATGGGTCTGAAGTATGAACTTATTTAATGATTATTATTTCATTTTTTCCTGCAAAAAACTGGAAAAAGTATTAATTATTTTGGTTGAGAAATTATGTTTTACCCTAAAGTACATGAGCTAATTATGATTTAACAGTTATACTTAATTCTCGCTGAATGGTTATCATATTATTACAAATCTTTTTGCAAACAGTGATAATTTTTATACTGATTTGTTATTAAGTTGTTAAATTTGCTGTTGATCCCATTAGTCTTTGCTTAAAATTATAGTTTTGTTGTAACCTTACCTTTACGTTGTTCTCCCTTATTTGTTTCATTTGGCGAGAAATCACTAGGCATTGCCAAGCTTAGCCACATTTGGCATCAATTTTGGCATAACTAAAAATTATAATTGGTATTGAAGGACAACCTCCTTGCAACATTTGTAATTTGTACATCTTTCCCTCAATTTAAACATCGATGAATGAAATGCAAGAGGAGGAAAAGGAATATTCCTGAATGGAATGGAGAAATTTACAAAATTTACAGAAATATTTCTGGTGGTTATAGGTTATACAACTGCATGTCATTATTTGGATTTGGAATTCTGAATAAAAGCTGTTTTAGCTTAGACTAGTCTGTTTGATCAACGTTTGCTGGAAGCCTTTGCGCTTGTAATATTCGCTTTGCAAAAATGTAATGTTAATGCTATTACTGCTTCACGTCTGCTGATTTTAATTACATGGTATACAGTTGAGTGAACTGTGATTGTTGATGTTTGCTTAGTTGCTGGATGGTTAGCAATTGTTTCCAGCTTCAATGTAAATAACTGTATATATTTGTAAATACATTTGTTGTGTTTTATCAAGATTGAAATCATCATTTAAGAAAGTTTCATGGTGGCACGGAATCGTAACAATATTAGTGTATTAGAATTTATTACTTCACTGACAAAATTTCATATTTTATTTTCAGGTGTTGGACTCTGTATGGACGATTCTGAAAGGAAACATAAGCTTAGCATTCAGCGCCTTAACTGCCATTGTTTCCCTTCTGTTTGGTGGGGGCACTGCAGTTTTAAATTTTGTTTTGAATTTTGTAAGTGATTTGTCACGTTTTGTTTAATTTTTACTAATGATTATCTCCTTAATTTTCTAATTAGTGAGTATTGTGGAAAAAACACGCCTTTTGATTATTGATTGGCTTTTCTTTTTCTTCTAAAACTTATGACTACAAAGACCTTGAAACTTATTTTTAAATTTTTGCTTCTTAAAAAATATTTTTAATCACTGTAGATCACCATTGAAAAATATAATAAGCTCATAGATGTAAATAATGTAAGAGCATTCACACAACTTATCTTGCTGTCAATGTATCTATTTTGATTAATCTTAAATTTAATTTCTTAAGTAATAATATTAAAATGAGGTCTAATTTACCTTGCCACCACTGATGACGGGTTTTAGTTTACAGTATAAGGTTTACAGAATTTTCATTCCTACCTTAGTAATGAAGTGTTTGTCTTTCAAGCTATTAAAATAAAAAATATTTGTGGTACCAGGATTCGTTGTGACAAGGAAAATAATACTTCATTCTTGTGAAAGAGCGGTTGGTTTGCTGAATGTATTGCATGTAGTTCTGATTGAGCCCTGGCTTTAGGGTGGTAACTTACTGCTGTATCATGCTCCAGCAACTGTAGAAGCATGGAGTGAACAAAATGTTATAGAAGGGTTCCTACAAGCTTTGGATCTCTATCTGAAGCTTCATTTTTCTGACACTAACAAAGAAATCTTTTTAAAAAATCCTTTATATGTTTCTAAAATAAATGTACTCAATTTAAAAAATCAATATCTGTTGTTCAATCCATTTTTATTAACTTTTATCAAATCTATTTTACTATCAAATGAGTCTGTGAAATCTTGAGCAATGGGCCTCTAAGCAATCATGCTCCTCCCCCCCCCCCCCTTAAACTTGGCACTATGAGTACATGTAATTGCTTTCTCTCCTCTCATATTTATGTTTGTTGCTCTAACATTGATACTTTGTATAATTTCAGATTGTGTTTTCCACTTCTTTGTTCTACCTGCTTTGTGCCAGTGGGAACCAGTACAAGCCAGTCGAAGTCTGCAGTAAACTGTTGCCATCTTCGGCCAGCGGAACTCAGTTCGGCTTGGCGGTGGAGGAGGCCATCAACGGAGTTTTTGCTGCGTCCTTCAAAATGGCCGCATTCTATGGATTATACACATGGCTTATTCACACTTTGTTTGCTGTAAAAATTGTATATATTCCATCAGGTAAATGATATGCTTATTTCATATTAATTTATTTTGTACTTTGATGAGGTTATAACTTTCAACGGCTTACTTTAGGGTGGTCTAGCAGTGTTAAACTGCTATTATTATTTATTGAAATACATTATTGATACAATTATTGAGTACATACCCACCCTATTACCTGGTTATTGAATAATGGTATAAGAATTTTAAATGGTAAAAAGGCTCAAAATTAAATTCCCTGAAAATATGATTAAAACTTTGCTTAGTTCAGATTCACGTAAAAACCGAGAATTAGACGCGGTTCTGCAAAGCAAAGACCTAAGTAAGAATCAGAAAAAATGTGATGCAAGTTTTTTTTCTTTCAAATTTTCAGCTCAGAATTGAATCAATGTAAACTATTCATTCTGTTTCAGTCCTTGCTGCCATTTTCGGTGCAGTCCCCTTCCTGGGTCCCTATTGGGCCTGCCTGCCTGCTGTCCTAGAACTGTGGCTGGTCAACGGGCAGATAGGAACGGCCAGCTTCATGATGGTGGCTCAGATTATTCCGACGTCTTTCGTCGACAGTGCAATATATAGTGAAATCAAAGGGTGAGCACGTTATATGCATAACGCACTTTAATTGGGCATCATGTTGTTGCTGTAATGAATTAAACTCAAAAATAATAAAGAAATAATAACCCATATATAGCTTCCTTTTTGATTTAGTTAAAGTATTAACCATTTTTAAGGCTGTCTTACCACCACGCTGGAACTTAAAACGCGCAAAAGTTTTATGTACAGTATATAATGTTCCATTGTGCGCTTCTTCACGTTTCATGTTGTTCCATCAGAAAAACTAAACAATTTTGGCAATTTATATTCTATTTAGTTTTTCTATCACTAATTTCATGTGCAATTAATATAATTTAAATTTTGAAATAACTAGTAGTTTTACAAAAGTTACCTCCCGACGGTGTTCCTGCCTTGACGGGGCGGTGAGGCTTGCGTGCACCAATGACCCGGAGGGCTATGCCGGCGGTAGCTTGCTACTGGTAGGGCCTCCCAAGCCAGACAGGCCGAAGGATAGGTGCCAGACGAAAAAGAACACCAACATGAGCCAAGACAGACTTCTACCTTTACGGTGCTCAGATCCTAGGATCAACAGAAGCTGCATCACACCTCCTCTTCATGACTTCATTGACCCAGAACTTGGATGCTGCATCGTCCGTCGCGCAGACTAATCAGGGACGCGCTCGTGGTTTAGGCAGAGGGCCACGAGTGTTAAGTGGTTTACGGTCTCCACACTCTTTGCATTCCTTGAAGATTCTTCAGTGTAATATCAACGGCTTATCTACCCCAGCTACTAGAATTAAACTTGATCAACTCATTGAGTTTGCTATAGATAACAAGGTTCAAGTGATTGCAGTTCAGGAAACCAAACTTAAAAAGGCTACTTTACTTAAGGTAAATGGTTTTGACATCTATAGAGTTGACCGTACATCTAAAGGTGGAGGAGGTCTCGCCTTCTTCATCAGAGATGTTAAATTTCAAAGCATAGACTTCCCTTCTGATTCGACCTCTGACCTGGAAATTCAGGGTATAAGAATTTTATGGAGAGGCAGATCACTTGATATCGTAAATGTTTATCATCCGCCAAATCAAAAACAACTCCCTGCATGGTTTTCTAACATTTTAGACAAAAACACCATTGTCTTGGGTGATCTAAATGCCATACATCCTGCTTGGGGTGGTTCCTGCATTAATTCAAGAGGAGAGGAGCTCCTTCAGATGGTAGATGATACAGAAGCAATGATTCTTAATGATGGTACTCATACCCACAATTCCTACAGTTATGACTCCTCCGAGGCACTGGATATTGCCATCACTAGCTCGGAAATTTTGCCTCAATGTTCGTGGCGAGTCTTGGATACTATTGGCAGTGATCACTTACCAGTCCTTATCGAACTCAAGCAAAGACAAAGAGTGCATATTATACGAGAAAAATTTTGGAATTTTAAAAAGGCTAACTGGAACTCGTTCAGCGAAGCAGTTGACAATTGCATGGCCTCATCCACTTTCTCTAATGATCTCAAAGATGAATGGATGAACTTCAAGAAAATTATTCTTGCCAAAGCCAGGGACTTTATTCCGAGAGGCAATTTTAAACTCTATGTACCTTTCTTCACTCACATTAATTCAAGCCTAAAACCTCTTCTTGAAAGAAGAAAACTGCTTTTTCAGTCTTTAAATGAAAGCAATAATACACCCAGAGCTGAAATCAATAAAATCAATGCGGAAGTAAAGGCACTATATGCACAACTCAAGAGATCAAAATGGAGAGAAATGTGCAGCAGACTGGACTCAAGGACAAATAACTCAAAGTTATGGCGGATTGTCAAGAACTTAAATCGAGAACAAGAACAGTATCAGAAAAGTAACTCTATAATGGACACTAATGGTCGGGTTTTTCCTGATGACAAAGCAGTAGCAAATAGCCTTGCAACATACTACCAGGAAACTAGCAGGTTGGATTTCAGAAGAGAGAATAAACCAATTTTGAGAAAAGCTAAAAACATCATTCATGGTAGTCGAAGCTCTGATTTGGGCAACCGAGACTTTATTAAAAACTTTTCTCTACAAGAATTGCTTCTAGCAATGGCCCTTCTCGACATGACGAAATCTCCTGGCCCTGATGGAATATTTGGCCAAATGCTAGAAAACCTCGGCCATAATGGAAAGGAAAGACTACTTGAAATTATTAATTTATCTTGGAAAACTGGGCATCTTCCACCTGACTGGAAAATGGCCACGGTAATCCCTATCAGGAAACCGGGCAAAAAGACTTGTGCCCCTCAGGACTTTAGACCCATTGCATTAACCAGTACAGTTTGCAAAATTATGGAAAAAATGGTTTTAAATAGATTACAATACTTTCTGGACAGCAAGAACTTATTGCCATGTGAACAATATGGCTACAGAAGGGGTCATAGTACCATTGATCAAGTCCTGTTTTTCTGCCAAAACATCAGAGACGCTCAAAATATAAAACCTACTCGCCACACAATTGCGGCTCTCCTGGATCTCACAAAAGCATTCGATAGAGTGTGGAAACACAAATTGCTAATCAAACTACATGACACCTTCAACATTCGGGGCAATTTTTTGGCATGGATTTCGGACTTCTTGCATTACAGATCCATCAGAGTAAAATTTAACAAGACTTTTTCAGACAGAGTACAGCTAAGTCAGGGTGTTCCTCAAGGCTCAGTTCTTAGCCCAATGCTTTTCTCTCTTTATTTGGCAGGAATAGAGAAACTACCACCCTCTGGAGTAGGAATTGGCTTGTTTGCCGACGATATTGTTATCTGGTGCTCTGGAACCAATTTAATTGAAATGGAAAGGACTCTTAACAACACGCTTTCTGCTTTGTCAAACTTTGCCTTGGAATTTAAACTCTGTTTTAATCCTTCCAAATCCATATCCACCTTCATTACCACCAACAAAAAGTTATACAATTTCCAGCCAAGTTTAAAAATGGATAACCAGGATTTTACTTATGAGAAGCATCCTAAATATCTGGGATATATTTTAGATCCCGAATGTACAAGCAATAAACACATCGATCACATTGTTTTAAAGAGTAGAAAAAGATTAAATATCCTTAAATATTTAGCTGGCAGAGACTGGGGCGCTGATGCTCCCACTCTAAGAAACACTTACATTACTTTTATCAGACCCATTTTAGAGTACGGTTTCCCCATTTATAGCTGTGCTTCAGCCACCAACTTAGACAAACTGGAGAAGGTTCAACTCAGCGCAGCTAGAATTATTACTGGATTAAGACGCAGTTGCCCCAGGGAAATTGTTCTCTATGAAGCTAACCTGCAACCTCTCCAAACTAGAAGAAAGGCAATCCTCACCAAGTACTTCAATAAACTGTCCAGTTACGGTCAGCATAACAGAACTTCCGTATATTTAAAGAACTGGAATAACCACCAAAGACTCAAAAAGAACAGTCCCTTCAGCCAGGCTAAACTTCTGCAATTGCCTTTCAGTCAGGTTGAACCCCACTCCTTATTAACTTGCATCAATCCCTCAGAAGGATTACACAGAGTCCATTTTAACTTCAGTTTTTCCATCCCAATCATCAAGAAGGATTTAATTCCTGCTCATCTCAAACAGTTGGCATTAGAGATCATAAACAAGATCCCGGACAATGCCATAAAATTGTACACAGATGGCAGTAAACTAGACAACCACGCCGGTAGTGGCATCTACATTGAGAAACCGGGGGAAAAACTGTCTATCAGCCTTCGCAACCCTGATTCATCTTCAGTCTTCAAAAGTGAATTAATAGCAATTGAACAGGGACTTGAGGCCATTCACAATGACAATGATTATGGAGATCTCTGGATCCTTTCAGATAGTCGTAGCTCTATACAGCACCTCAACAACTGGACTGCAATTGGTGATAAAACCAGCACTTCTATTCTCCTTAAACTAAAGCTCATCTCCAAGCTCCATGAAGTCTACTTCCAATGGATTCCATCCCATGTAGACATTTTCGGCAACGACCGTGCGGATGAACTGGCCAAGAAGGGCTGTTACTCCGATTATCCTTCCTCTTCAGAACTTACCTTTTCAGAACACCAATCTATTGTAAATTCTGAGATTTTGAAGGAGTTCAAGATACCTCCCAGCCATGATTGGTACGCTGGCAAAGAGCCTGGCTCTTCATTCGCCCTAAATTGTGACAGATCATCAAAAACTGCAATTTCTAGATTAGCAAGCGGCCACACGAAGAGTCTCTCATTCATTGAGGGCAGGAAAGTCTTCGACGTCTGCTCTAAATGCAAAACCCAGCAGGCTTCTCCAGAGCACATCCTGGACTGTCTAGGACTTTGCAAAGAAGATATCGTTAAATCACCTCTTCTTGTCCTCGATTTCCTCCGGGTCAATGGTCTGATGGACCTTGTCTGACTTCGTCAGACATTTGGAGGATTAGTCTCAATCTCAATCAATCAACAAAAGTGCACATTTACATGTGAAATTATTTGTATTTTATATTTTTTCTATTAAATAAGTTAGTATTATGTCATTGCTTGTATTGAGTGGTGGTTAATAGGTGACCACTCCTCTTAAAAAATATAACCACAACAAAAAAATTTCCAAAATACTGTTTTGGATCATAAATGAGCTTCATTTCTCTTATTATAGTGTAAAATGTGAACTATGAAAGAAACGGCTTGTGCCCGTTAAAGGGTTAATAAAGGTCATAAGTTCAGATTATTGCTAACTTGTGTTCATCAGTCTCTCTAAACGGTGTTTTTCTGGGTTATTTTGATTTGTTTTATGGATCAACCATGGAGATAGAATATTATTAAAATTTGTTTACTAATAGTAACTATGAAACATGGTTTACTACATTCTTTGTGTCATAACGATCTGAATTCTAAATGAATAAAGGTTTGAAATGAAATGAGAGACATGGGGGTTCAAACCAACCAAGCACTGCCACCAGAGGTCTGTTGTACTAGTCCTCAAACTGAAGTTAGACCAGTAACTGAAGCAAAATTCAGCAAACACCCAACAGGAATGTCATGAATCTCCCAAGGTTCAAGCAAATGACGACTAGGTGTTTAAACCTATACTGCCGTGCTAAGCGCAAAAGTCGTATCTACAGTCGAGCTCAAACTGAGATATCACCCTTTAAAGTTTTGCGCCACCATGTATTTGATTCAGATGAAACTTTTTCAGAATTTTTGAAAAAATATTTCACGTTCTCAAATGACCGTACAGTTTTGTACTTAGGTAAAATACGTCACAAAGAGCCACCTGATGGCGATAACTCAATTTTGTTAAAAAGTGCAGATACGAGTTTTGTGCTTAGCACGGCAGTATAGGCAGAAAACACTCGGCAATGACACAGGATGTGAGAAAGTTTCCTCATGAAAGAGGCGACCCCTGCAAGTTGGATCATTATTAGTACCCATTATAGTAAGTTGTTGCTTTAAGGTGCAATGACCAGTAAGAAGACCAATAGCTTTCCTAATACCATTTCTATTGATTTTTCTCTAATACTAGGGCACCCTCTATTAAGTTCCTTCACCTGATGTAGGAATAAAGGTTTAATTCATAACTGTTGGGGAAAATTTAATGGCTAACTCGTTGTTACTACCTTTTTGATAAAGAATACTATTATTGTTATGAAAATAACAATACAGTGCAAAATAATTATCTATTGTGGGATGGCAAATGGCAACCGTTGTGAACCATGAATTGAATTAAGTTTAAACAAGGTTGGATATAAAATTATATGTACAGAATAAAGATGTTTACTCTTTATAATTAAATGTTTTCCAAAGATTAACTCATTGCACATACATTATAATTATCACTAGTGGTGTTTTGAGAATTTAAATTTTATTGCCACTTTGTTGGGATTAATGTATCTTTATTCACTTATTGCAACAGTTGATAAAATCTTCATCTTCACATCAATGTACGGTTAAAGATAAAACAATATTAGCTTTACTAAAATAAATACATTGTAGAAGGGAATGACCCCAATGGTATTACAAAATATACCTTTCAATTTTTATATCCAATAGTGAATAATTATCATTTTTTACCTATATCTTTTCCCTCTCTAGGGGTGGCCACCCTTACCTGACCGGTCTGGCCATTGCCGGTGGCGTGTTCTGCCTGGGATTCGAGGGAGCGCTGTTTGGACCCATGCTGCTGTGCGTCCTCTTTGTGGCAATGCACATGTACGGTGCTGTGATAAATCCATCGGCCATGAACGATTCCCGGAGAATCAGCAAAGCATTCTCGTTGAAAAGGTGATTATTTTTTATTGTTTTAAGTGCCATTAAATTCGATGCATTTTTCTCTTTCAGTATTTGTTTACATTAACCATGCATAAAGTTAAAAAAAGCAATAAATTAATAACAAAAGTAAGCTTTGGAATTAGTTTATGGCTATTTTACAGCAGGATTATTACAGATTATTTATTATCTGCTTCTTTACTGTTCATCACCATTATTTTTTAATTCGTTGATATAAAAATCATCCCTTTTGTCTTAAAGTCTCCATTCAGCCCTGCTCTTGATAATTAATTAATGCCTTTAACAGTTATACAATCTTTTTCCGTACATTCCTAGCTACAGTATCTATCATTAAACTCTTTATACTTACAACTTTAGATCAAAGTTGTGTGAATTTGGTCAATAGCTAGTTAATATGTGTTCTATTTTAGTTTGAAAGTAACAATTTTCAATCTTCTAATCACTGTTCACCTTTGTATTTGCAAAAAAAAAGTCATGTATTTAATGTTAATTTTATTTTTCTAAAAACGTTTTTATATTTTTGTAGGATGTTTTCCATTGAATAGTTTGATCAACGCATGGTTCTTGCTTTACAAATTTCAGTGCTTTCAATTTTTTTAATTTGCATGGTTTGTATTATTGTACTTCTAAATTTTCTTTGTTTGAACTGCCTGCATTTTATTTTGTTATTAAATTTTTCGTTATATTTATTGTTCTCATTTTGATGAAATAAGTCACCTTTATTATTTGTATTTTTATAAAATTAAATAAAGTTTCATTTTGTAAAATTTGAGTTTTTGTTTATAGTTTTCATTAATTTTCTTTACTTCTTAGTACTGTGAATAGCTTTTAAACAGAAAACAGTAAGAATTTATGCAATAAAAAGTTCAATGCATTGACACAAAAATACATTAAATTATCTTCCTCCTATGGCAATATTCAATTTGCTTCTAATACTCAATCATCAAATACTTTGGTGTTGATAGAGGGTTTTTTTTTTGGTGAAAAAGGGAGTGCATGATCATTGTGCTTATAATTCCTGAAAACTGTGCAGTGGCGCACTTAGGACTGCTTCCTGGGAGGGGCTAGAAGTGTGGGAGGAAGTTTGGCATATGAAGTGAAAATGTAGTCTTATGAACGCAATTTAAATGTTCATAAGACTACTTTAAAGAAGTCCCAAAACTTACATTGAAAAAAGGGTGCTATTTGATTGGGAATCCTAAAATCAGTCTACAAATAACATTTTTGCAAATTTTATCTTTTCACTGTGTTGAAAATATTAGAAGTGTCATGCAGAAATATCTACCTATAAAAAGTGGCACGCTTTGCAAAAAAGGTGGCCATCCCTGACCTAAAGTGATATATAATCAGCATTTTTCGTGAACCTGATCAGCCAATAAACACTTCATCTTGAGTTAATTCGGTGGCTGATGGTGATGGGATCAGGAATAGAAGTTAACTTCCTATATTACTCCAAAACAATTATTTTCAAAATTTTAATATATAAGTGTCAATACATAATTGATGACATTTCAATAATGGGTGCATTTTCCTTGTGTCATTTAGAACTGAAATTTTAATTGATACAAGCTTTTGGAGGAAAAGTGAGCATCTAAATTGAGAAAAAGAAATAAAGGAAATCAAACATAAAAAAAGAATAATCCCTCAAAAATGTGAAATACATTTGAGTAGAATGAGACAACTCGTAAGTACAAGTAAAAACATTTAAAGAGAGTTAACAACTCAGTAAATAGCTATTTCGAGTCTATCAGATGCATATTTCGTCATCAGTGCATAAAACAGAAGAACGGTAGATGAGTCCAGACCTCTTGTCAAGTGAGCAAGAAATGAGAGACGAACAGAAGTAAATAAGACCCGAGGAGCCGGACTGGAAACGATTACATCATCAAAACAACGAGGACATCTGAGTCTAAGATCCGACTTAGGTTTACCTACCCTCATCGAGTTACCTAATAAGTTATGCATAAAAATGTACATTAAAGTATTACAAACAGGACGGTATAGGGTTGTCGAAGAAAAAGCAGGTCCAAACATAGGGTTGTCGCGTTTTTAAAATTTAAACATTGGGAGACATTTTGCAGATTTTTTGCTGTTATCTTCGAGTTGAAGAAGAAATTTAGCTGTAAAATGACTGCAGTTTTTTTTTTTTTGCAGAATTTCTTAAAAGCACATCATTTTTTAAGGCATATAATTTCCCAATTACTTAGTCATTTTCTTGCGAAAATGTCAAGTTTGGAGCAAAACAAGCGTCATTTGATACAAATTTAGATCTGCTTCTGACTTTCAAAAAACTGCAGATTCTTGCATAACTTACATGTACCTGCAGAAAAACTTCAGTTTTACTCAACTACTGAAACTTCAAATCGTGATAACCCTAAGATAGAAGAACTTTTGCTTAGTCAGCCTCATACCATCGTATTTGTAATATTTTTATCTACATTTTTATACATAACATATTAGGAAACTCGATGAGGGTAGGTAAACCCAAGTCGGATCTTGCACTATCTGCACTCAAGAAAATGTCTGGGACAAAAAAAGTTAGGAAAGATTTCCGAATGCTAGAAAAAGGGAGGGGGGTGCTTGACAAATCATTAACTAGTGAAGCAGATTTTTTCCAGATGTAATAAGATGGAAATATTTCTTTTAAAAACTTTTTCTGTCTGTGACGTTTTCCTGAGTACAGATGTCCTTTTTGATATGATGACTTCAAACTTTTTCTTTCTTTCTTTTTTGGGAAGAATCTAACTATACTATTGGTTTCTAACATTACTGATTAAATGACATAAATAAGAAATAGCGAATGGCCTCAAAAACCACGACCTCCTTCCAATTCTATATTTATGATGTCCGCCCCGCTTAAACGAAATACTATCCGGTATATATCGGTTCCAAGAAATATTCGATTAAGCGGGGGATCGTTACCATTATGGCATGGGGAAGATTCGGTTCCGGATTATTTTATCAGTATAAGCGGGGTATTTGTTTATCCGTTACCCCATTAAGCGGGGACAACAATAACTTGGGAAAAAAAAGCCTTTTTTTTTTAGAATTTTTAGCTTTTATTTTCGAGACATAAATCAATCCGCAAGCAAAAAATCATTTTTTAATCGATCACTAATTTTTAACTCATTTCAGTGAGGGTTCGCCCCCTGGACGAGCCACCTATGCTCCAGCGTTTCCCTACTATTGGTATGGAACAGCATTTCTTCAAATATCTCAAAAACTCGTTTCTCTAGGCACGGCGCTTTACCATCCCATGGCAGAATATTCCAGACTACGCTTAAAATATATCTGCACGCAGAGTGGGATAAGTTTGTACAGCCGAAAGTTGTCTCATTGTTTATTATTATAGTAATGAACTGAGAGAAACGCTGAATAAATAAAAGCAAACAGCTGCAAAGACTGCATTCGTTACATGGATGGGGGGGGGGGGTGGTATCTTTTTATTGTTTTACATGTACAAAACGTATTTCAACGACCAATGCTCATGAACATGCATTGTATGCTGGCAGTTATTTTTCGTCAAAGCACTTAAAGGTTTATATGTTTCGAAAGCTAATCCTTTACACATAAAGCTGTTACGGCCGACAACATTTAAATTTTTTACAGTGAGCAGCGTGTAAACAGCGATGAGCGGATGGTATAGATCAAAAAAATTCAGAATATTGCAGGAAATCGGCAAAATGAAATTTGCGAAAGAAGAAATAAAAGAGGGGAAGGGTGGGTGGAGAAGAAAAAAAAATCGTTTCTGACAAATTCAAACTTTTTTGCAATAAAAAAATGAGAAAAGAATCTTCAACAAAAAAAAAAAAAGAGAGATAAAAAAACTGTCACACATACATTTTTTTTCTCAATTCCAACTGTAGAATACTTGAAAAACATAGCAAAAGGGTCTAAATAACGCTTCCAAAACAAATAGAGAAAAATTAAATGACATTAGGATAAAGGAACAATCCTAAAAATCTCCACCAGACAAAGTATGAGTGCTCCTGCCTCTATAACGTAGTAAAATACACTATAGTGGCAGAAGTATAGTTTTCAGTGTGCACAGAATAATAAAGAAGAACGAAGCGAATGTACGTGGTGCACGGCAGTGAGGATAAAGAAGTGGGGGACAACCCCTCCCCCTCCCCCAAAAAAATGTTGCCCAAAGAAATTTATTAAGGAGAAAAATCTCAAAACTTTTTTTGCCAAAAAAAAAAAAAAAAAAGGACCTGCAATCGTGTTATACCAACTCCTCCTAAATACTAATTATTTAGTATTTGGGAGGCGTTGGTTATAACAGATTGGGTGAAGGGTATAAGTCATTTAGCTGGATCAGTAAGGTCAATTGCTCCCCTGAATTTGAGAAATCAATTTACATATCAGTAGGCGTAGTTTGTTGTTTTCTGATGAAATTTATTAGATTTAAAACCCCTGGAAAAAGTTGAAATGACAGACCTGGGAGGGCACTGAACCTCCCCACCTCTAACGTCACCAAGATTGGTCACTAAATCTAGAATGGAGTTTCTAGAGCCACAATTTAGAGAAATTTCAGGGGAAATACCTCCGGACCCCCTTTTGTTTCTACAATAGTGTTTTTCAGACTACAGTAAAGTCGTATCTACTCATGACCTCCTTCTAAATTAGAAACTGGTTCTCACCGCCCCCCTCCCATCCTTCTATATAGTACAGCTTCAAAAATCAGGACTGAGTAGATATTCAAATTTTTTGAATTAAGGATTTTTTCAGGGACAATTGGGACTACAGAAATATCATCATGCATTTCTCCAAATTAAAAGCAATCGTTCTTTCTATGAGAAAAATCGCTGATGTGAATTAATAGAGAGGAAGGGAAGAGTGAGGGAGGAGAAAAGAAAGCGCATCGTCATTTGTTTACATCTATTTTTGATATAGTTAGTTTCTGATCATTCCTCAACCCACAGACAAGCATAACACGATAAAAGTTAAAGTTATCAGTGGTAAATAGTGCATAAAATACTTTGAAAGCAATGGTGTGCAAATTAAGAAAATACGCTGGCGGAAAAAAAAAATCCCAACACCAAGAAAGACGTGTTAGATAAACGAAATTTGGTAGGCGTGTTTATACAACTGAAAGATGACATCGATTGAAATTTCGCGCTCCGTGCATAAGTGTGGCGCAGTTGGCGTCACTCAGAACATGCAAATAGGGCTTGTTTTAAAAGCGTGTTGTGAAGCTCGTGAGTATTATTTTTCCGTGAAATTTGACTAATTGCGTTCATTTTAGCCAGGATAGGCTTTAGGAAGACGAAGAAGCCATTATCAACAGCTCTCCGAGTTTAAACGAGGTCGTACAATTTGGCTACGAGAAGGTGGATTTTCGTTTCGCGATATTGCAGAAAAATTTGGGTGGGAATGTTTCCACCATGCATGATTATTGGAAGCTATGGTCAAGGGATGGTACTACCTCAAGAAGAGCGAGTTCCGAGCTGCCACGTGGCATGACTGAGAAGGAAGATCGCAGAATCTTGCGTACGGCTGCGGCGCATCGTACTGCATCTGCGGCTGAAATTCGAGCTGCAATTGGTACCGTCGTGACCTAAGGAACGATAAGAAACTGTTTACTTCAAAGACAGCTCCGAGCCAGGCAGCCTGTAGCCGGCATTCTATTGACTGCAAACCATTGCCGTTTCAGACGACAGTGGTGCCAAGACAGAGCTCACTGGAGGTCGGAGTGGAGATCTGTTGTAATTTTTGATGAAAACAGATTCTGCCTTAGTGCCAGTGGTGGCTGTATATTGGTCAGAAGAAGGCCAGGGGATCGCTTGCATCCAAGCGGTCTACGGCCTAGACACACGGAACCCACACCTGGAGTCATAGTCTCTGGAGCAATTTCCTACGACAGCAGGGGCACTCTTGTGGTTATCCCAAACTCACTGACTGAAAATTTGTCGTCAGTCTGGTAATTTAACCAGTAGTACAGCCCTTCATGAGTAGCATTCAAGGGGGAGTTTTCTAACAGGATAACGCTCGCCCTCACATCGCTGCTGTAACGCAATGTGCTCTACAGAGTGCTGACATGTTACCATGACCTGCAAAAACATGAGGTCTGTCTTCAATTGATAACGTATGGGATATCATTGAACAGCACCTCGAGCATCATCCACAGTCAACAATGACGGTCCTTATATTGACATAACAAGTGCAACAAGAATAGCACTCCATACCACAAAGTGACATTCGGCACCTGTATGACATAATGCATGCACGTTTGCAGACTTGACTTCAAAATTCTGGAGGTTACACCCTCTATTAAATTAACATAATTTCACATTTGCACAGCATTTTCTTGAGCTTAAATTAGCCAGTGATCTTGTACATTTAATCAATTAGACATGTTAACTGGACAATTGCATTACCCAAATTTCATTACTCTACAGTAATTTTTTCTTGGTGTTGGGATTTTTTTTTTCCGCCAGTGTAGTTAAGAGAGTAAATTCCTGGCCATTCAGCCATTCAACCAAAGAGGACCAAGTATTTGGTTTTTAATGCCAATTACTTAAAATTTTAGATGCGTTGTTTTTTTTTTGTTTTGTTTTTTTTATTGTTATTTTTTTTTTTATTATTATTTTTTAATATGGAGCTATTATGAGAAAAAAAACCCACCACGTTCGAGTCAGCTGAATATTTTTTTTTTCTTTTCCACGCAAAATAATTCAAGTAATAAACTAAGTTTCAGCTGGGATGGTTTCATTTACAGTGAACTCTCACTTATACGCCGCCTCATTTATGCGCCTTTTTCACTTATACGACGATTTAAAATAGTCCCAGCACATTCCATAGCAAAATAATGATGGTATCATTCGTTAATGCTTCGCTCTAAAGATAAATATTTCACTTATGAGCCGAATTATCCCTATAATGTAAAAAAACTAATATTTTTTCTTTTAAAAATAAGCATTTTTCTTCACTTTCTTCTTTAATCTTTCGCCTTTATTGCTAACGGAAGGCATTTTTTCCGCATGAACTAGAGTTCGGAGAGGGACAATTATCTATTATAGGGAACAGTTTGTAATTAGGTATGGTACAATTTTTGTTTTCTCTTTATCATTATAGTTGAGTTACAGTAATTGCCAAACCGTGGTAATAAGTCCATTTTCTATAGAAATATTCTTATTCATTCTCTCATTAGAAATTATGTTGCGTTTTAGTCTTTGAAATAGGCTTGTTCACTTATACGTCTCTCTCACTTATGCGCCTTTTTCTGTTGGTCCCTTGGGCCGGCGTATAAGTGAGAGTTCACTGTATTTACTTTTAATTTTTTAACGCGCTTGAGAGGCTGTTGTTGCCTAACCCACGTACGGTACCCCAACTGAAGTCCACAAGGCTTCATGGAAACATCATATCTACTACAGAAATGAATATTAGCCGGGAAGAATTGACCGACCAAAATATGTCTCTGGCTTCCGGACAACTAGGTTCAGAGCCAATTATATAACTCATTTATGGTTCAACTTTGGCTCCAATCTTTCTACACTCCTCAAATAATTCATCATTAAAAATAGATTAAAATTTCATCATTAAAAATAGATTTAAATTTCATCATTAAAAATAAAAAGAAAAGAGAAAAAAGAAGCTTTTCTAGGGTATATAAACTCACACGAAAAAATAGCGGTACAGGGCGATACTTCTCTTTTTTTTTTCATCAGCTAGATAAATAAGGCTTGCTAGAATCATTAACATTTTTTTTTACATTAACAAACAATAGTGGTCCACTTGAAACGAAGTTTACTGTCAAATAAGGTCAAGTGTAGTGTGAACAAGACTCTTTTGTTATTCCTATTGCTACGCTTTTGTCTGTTAATAACAAACTGCTTTTTGATAGCGCTTTATCGTCAGTTAGACTTTCTAATAATGATAAAATCACAAGGGAATGAATTTTCGCTATCCTACATAAGAAAATGGGATGCTGGCCTTTTTGGTCTACATACCCCCCACAGCAGACCCGTCATTTAGGGGGCAGGGGGGTCAGTTGCCCCACTGGCTTCGAGAAATCAATGTATTTACAAATAAGGGGCGTGGTTTTCTATGTTTTCCGATGAAATTGCATTGTGCTTGAACCCTTTGCCCCACCCCCCCTGGAAAAACTTGAAATGATGGCCCTGCCCCACAGTCGTATTCCTCATGATTGCAAGAAATGTAAGAGATTATGAAATTATTTATCAAATGATTACAAGAGTATTTTGTTTCATATAAGTTAAGGATATTTTCTTTGTCGTTTGTGTTGTGATTTTATTTACTAAATTAATTTATTGCTTTTATTCCAGAACCAACAGTGAATGAGAAAGAATGGGGTGCACTTTGCAAGAATTTTTTGTGTGTGTCTGGACAAATCTACGAAGTAATCACGATGTTAAACTTATCTACTTTTCCTCCTCCTATAAGCAATAAAGCCGTTACTTTCCTATGTGAAGCATATTATTTCTCAATCCTTCGAAACTACCCAAAATCTGAAAATTCGTTTTCTCCCATCGCTCTTTTGATTGAAAAGGGTGTAACATTAAAGGAGTATTCATATTTACAAAGCATGGACATTATTTGAAAAAAAAAAAAAAAAACAGCCAAACGTTGTTAGAATTTGGATTATAATAGGAAAGTTTTCGATTTTTTAATTTTATTTTTACACGACAGAACAACATACATGATCATCATCGGGGAAAAAAATCCGATACAACAAGTAGTGGTTGTTTTTTAAAAACAATTTTTAAAGTTTAAGTGATGGTGACGTCAAATGCCTCATGGATTCTTCGACAGAGCGCCAAAGCTGGAGCGAGAAACTGCCTATCTTTCCAAACTTAAACCGGTTTTCCGCACTGTCATAAGGCAGTTTCCGCGGACTGTCAGAAAAAGGCAGAACTCGCTAAAAAATTGAGTACACCGCAAAAAGTTTAAAACAATCAACACAAAAAAATTGAACACCGCAAAAAGTTTAAAACAATCAACACAAAAAAATTGAACACCGCAAAAAGTTTAAAACAATCAACACAAAAAAATTGAACACCGCAAAAAGTTTAAAACAATCATCGCTGACACCCGTCGCAGGTTATTGGAATGGCTTTTGACGAATCCTATCTCTACAGTGAAGTAATAGACTTGCTACCGCGAGACCAGGTTGTTTTCTTTGCATCAACACTATTGACAAAGAACACATTTACAGAATTGATTTGCTACAGCGAGATCAGGTTGTTTTCTTTGCACTAGCAGTGTATGGACAAAGAAAACACATTTACAGAATTGATTTGCTACCGCGAGGACAGGTTGTTTTCTTTGCATTAACAGTGAATTGACAAAGAAAACACATTTACAGAATTGATTTGCTACCGCTAGGACAGGTTGTTTTCTTTGCATTAACAGTGAATTGACAAAGAAAACACATTTACAGAATTAATTTGCTACCGCGAGGACAGGTTGTTTTCTTTGCATGAATACTGTAGTGATAAAGAAAACAGATTTACAGAATTGATTTGGTACATCGAGAAAAAGGTTACTTTTTTTTGCAGTAAAACTGGTAAAGGAAACACTTTTATAAAATTTAATCAGTCTGGCGAAAAGTAGTAGCTTTCTTTGCACTGTAACTATGCCGGAAAAAAAACATATGTACAGAATTAATTTGGTGTAGTGAGGTGCATGGGCGCCCATATGCGAAATTTTGAGGGGGGGGGGCTCAGATATTTTCCTCATAGTTTACAGTTAAAAGATGAGACTCGTTAAGACATACATTTTTGTAATTTACGCTGACTTAATTGTTATTGAGATTACTAAACACATTTTGACCGCTTACACATAATGCATGTGTGTGCGTCGCAAGGCCCGTATCCAGAATAAAATTCCGGGGAGAGCCCATTTCGCGTATTGACCTTACACACATATTTTTGTAAGTTATGAGTGATGAGTCTTTTTCTTGCTGATTCCCCCTTCTGTTTTTTTTGTGTGTGTGTGTTTTTTATAATTATATTTTGTTGTTAACTGTTTGGAATTACCTTTATTGGGGTAGGAGTATCAAAAGAGATGCAATGAACTCTTTTAAGTTAGGTAGAATATTCGTTATTGGGGGGGGGGGGGGGGGAGGTCTCCCCCGGAGAAATTTTTGAAAAAGGTTTTCAAATTCAGCATTTTGAGGCCTTGTATAGGGCAATTAAGACTTCAAAAATATGTTGGAAAACAGGCAAACAAAAAATTTATAAATGTTCTGCATTCTTTCGCAAATTAAGATCAATCAAAATATTTTTTTTCCCTTGTAGTTTTACAAACGATGTACATTAATCGACAGAGAGGAAGAACGAGGGAGGCGAAAAGATAAACACATCATCACTTACTTATATCGATTTTCAGTATAGTATATTGTAGTTTTTGATCAGTTTCCCTTCTCACCGACAGAAACAGCACTTAATAGAATAAAATGACCAAAAGAAATGACCCGTAGAGATTTAAAAAAATGATTAACGAAAGAGTAATATTCTGATTCTGACCATTCAGTTAATTCATAGTTTATTTATCTGATAAGAAATATAATTGAAGCACTTTTTAAGGAGTTTCAAAAAGGTATTTAATGATTTTCAAGACTCTGTAGAACAGGCCTGGGCCCGTCGCTCCCCCCCCCCCCCGAAATGTTTCCAAATTCCAAATGCTAAAAAATGCCGAGTTGCTTGCCGTCCTGGGATCAGCCTACTCTTTATCTTAACC